>JAYESA010000016.1:82725858-83030858 GCA_036927795.1 Iris macrosiphon
GTCGCCGCCAGGACCTGACACGGAGCCAAAGGGTGCATCTACACCGCCCTCCCCGAAGATGTCTTCTCCTGAAAAGAAGGCAAAAGGAAGTTAATATCAGCATAATGTTAATTTTCCTAAAAGAAGAGGCATAAAAGACGACATTTACCCATGGCCAATGGTGTATATAACGCGTCCGCAGCCAGTACAGCTAAATCATTCCTTAATGATGCTAGGCGAGCTGTCATACCTGGAGAAGGGGGTGCTCTAAGGAGCACTGGCGAATGCTCTTCCAGGTCCTCGTCAAATTCCAACCGAGGTTCATCGGCTGGAATCTCGCTGGGCACACTGGCAGACACGGCAGGGGTCTCTCCCGATGCTGATCCGGACAAGGATATCCTCATTCAGCTCGGCCCTGAAGGCGATCTCGTTCCACTACCTGAAGCGGTAGCAGCCTCCAACATGAATTCTCCAGCGCCGCCAGCCGGGACTGTCGAGGTTCCCTCTCTAAAAGGCGAGGAACCTCCAATCAGAGAATCATCCCCAACATAGGGAGATGCAGGCTCACTGCTAGGAGCCTCAATACTAGGAATTCGGAGAGGACGAGTAACCGTCTTCTTCTTCCTCTTGCGAGGGAAAGTCTCCATCGGAGCAGGAGCCCTTCGCTTCCCAGAAATTACCAAAGACCCTGCAGGCAGAGGTACTTCACCCCTCGATACCGCCAACAAAGGCTCATCCGGAGTGACGGACTCCTCACCCTCGTCAGAAAAAACCGAGGTGACTTCGACTCTTCCCCCAGACTTGGAAGAGGGCACCCTAAAACTTCCATGCATATCAAAATCGAGATGGAAGGTGTTGGTTGCCACATAAAACTGGGCATACGAGTGGAGAATGCGCAGCTCCGTGGAGAGTGAAAGAACGGGCACGGTAAAAGTTGCCTCGGTGCAACCCATGATGAAATATCGCCATCCTCTGGCTCCATCAATGAGTCCGCCCTTGGACCTGAAGCTGGTGACGGCGTTGCCCACGTGCAACTGGTCGTACCCGAATTGCCTGGCAAACCGACTAGGCAAGTAGGGCTCGAAGAAGCAATGGTCTTCACTCATGTACAGTAGATGGGAAGGTCTAATGCAGACCAACTAATTGAAAGACTCAGGAGAAAGAGCGGTCTTCCCGGCGCCTACGTCCTGAAGTCTGATCCCCTGTTGATTGAGATGTACGGGAGGGACAGTAAAGAAAAGCTTCCAACTGTGACTAAAATTCAGCGCCCGCCGATAGTCTATAACTGTGGTCACATTCCAGGAAGAATTCTGGTAGTTCAACAAGAAACTACCCCCCGAACTACTGCCAGAGCCGGGAGACATAACCCTAGGGTTATGAAAAATTAACCATCCCATCAGATACAGGTATGGTAATTCTACCCTGGAAAAGCTATCACGCCGAGTTTCATCGGCGAGCAGCCCGTCAGTCATGGCCCTCAGGCCAGCTTAAATACGGCACACCATGGTAGGGAGCAAGCCCAGCCTTGCCCCAAACACTAGACGTACTGCAGGCCATAGCGTATTACGGTAAATGCAGTCTGCAGATGCAATACCGGGTACCACCAGTCGGTGCAGCCATATGGAGAGGAAGCCAGCCAGTTGAGTTTCCCTTGACAGAGGCCAGTGGCAACGCCTCAAGTAACTATAGGCCTTAGTGCCTACGGGATACCTTCCTATCCCTTCGTCGAGGATCCAGTCCGGAGCTCCAGCGTATTTCATGAGATCGTCAACTACCTGAGTGTTAAGCATGATCAGAAGATTCAAAGGGTGATCCTTGCCTTCCAATACCTTCTTCGGCTTAGCAGTCCTGGACCGGTGAAAGAAGAGGTAGGACGTCCATTTACTGACGTGAGCCAAATCTGAAGGCTCGTTATAAAAAGCGGTACAAGCGAGGTAGTGACACATCAGCTCCTGATACACTTCCACTATCCGAGGGTCTGAATGCCCCAGCTCCCGGTTCGTGGGAACATACTCTTCATATGGAGTATCCCCCATCGGCAGTCTCGAGATCTCAGCCATCAAGTGGAGGGCTAATCACAACTCCCCCAGTGGAGTGGCGAAAGTCCCGGTGAGCGAGATATATCGCTCCATTAGTGCCAGAAACAGGTTGGGGTTGAGAGGCAACCCAACGCTGGTGGCACTCACAGCTTCAAACAGACCAATGTTCTCCATCTCGGTCTAAAAATGCTTCAGGGCCCAATCAGCTAAGTGAGCCCATCGAAGATTTGTGGGAGTGATCCACGCGCCTGTCCGAGGGTTCACCTTAGGGTATACTCCCCCGTGCCCCATGAAATCATTGCAGAAAGTCGATAATTGGACTGGCTGGATCACTAAACTGTCTTCACTCGGGACACTGTCCGGGTACAGTCCCCTAAACATCGTCACATTGCCGGTAGGTCGGCTGACAAACGACCCATGGTCAGCTCCTTTCAGATGAAATATCTTCCCCGGCCTGCCGTGAAGATCAGGAGTCAGCGTCCACGACATCCTCCTGGGATGTGTAGCATGAAAGAATGCCGATATAGGATAGTCCCTCGGCATCTTGGACAGATACAAAACCAAGTTCCCAGCAGGGAATACCCAGAGTTCTTTCTTGGGCTTCGTCTGGGACTGCTTGTCGATCATGTCCCCGAAGAGGAAAGCAGGCTTTATGTATTGGTCCCCATCTATGTACGTCAGGGGCTCTCCGTTCATCATGCTCAGCAGCATTCGCTCGCCCTGAGTCGATATCAAAATTTCCCTCCCTTCAGAATACTGGGGCCCGGAGATAGGAAATGTCACATGCGACAGATCCTCCAGATAGTTAGAGTGCAGCATCCCGGCGGTAGAACCCATCACATCGGCTAGCGGAGACGCATGCAAATCAACTGCAAGAATGCAAGAAAAACCAGTCAGTTTCTATAAATCTTGCAGCGTATGCAGAAAATCAACAGTCTGTGCTTTACACCAAGGCTGTAAAAACTTGAACTTTTACGCTGGAATCCATTTCCTAAACATAAAATTCAAGATCGGCAGTATACAGTCTGCGCTTTATGCCAGACTAACAAAAGTTGAGTTATTACGCTAGAATTTCCATCCCCGCGTAACACTCAAATTTTATAGTATATGCCAACTTTCGACAGTCAAAGCTTTTACGCCAAGACTGCAAAAATATGGAGTTTTTGCACTGACACATTAGAAATATGGACGTAAAAGATAAAACATCTCTGTGCATCATCTTCCTTGAAGAGACTATCAGCACAGAAGATGACCTAGCGCGTTCACTTACAACGTGTGCGAAGGGTTTTCAGTTGTTCATTTTTGTCCCAAAAGCTCTACCTTTAAGGCCGGGTGCACTGCTAGTCGGCGGGATGCTTCGTTCAGAATGAAGCTCGCCGTGCCGGATGGAAGTCGCCCCCGCTTGAGCAGAAGAACGAGAAGAAGAAGCAACCTTTTTCTCCTTAGAGAAGGAGGCTTGTTTCGAGGCCATTACTGGAAACTTCGAAGACTCAGAGAAGAAATGAAGGAGAACTCGAATAGACAAAAGCTTTCTTTCGCAGAAGACGGATGAAAAGTTTTTCTCTCAGAAACTAGGGGTATATATAGAGTTCGGATGGACTCCTCGAATCCCGAACCAAATCTCACATTTAATATTTGGTTATGATTGGGGACTACGTCAGCCTATTTACTCAGAGAAGGCGGACAGTCAGCAGAATTCGAAAAGTTTTCATGCAAAGAAGACTTGTGGTTTTTTACGCTAAGGAGCTTTCTACGTTCGACGGCTACGGATCTACGATTTTTACACTCACAGGCTACTGGTCTATGGTTTTACGCCCGGATGCTCTCATGCTCAGCAGCTTTTACGCTCGAGAGGCTACGAACCTACGACTTCATGCTCAAACAGCTACGAATATACGATCTCACGCTCGGTAGCTTTTTAAGCTCAGAGGCAACAGATCCACAAACTTTACGCTCGGAAGATTTTCTTTTCAGAAGCTACGAATCTACAGTTTTTACGCTAAGGAGCTTTCTACGATCGACGGCTACGGATCTACAATTTTTACGCTCACAGGCTACTGGTCTATGATTTTACGCCCGGATGCTCTCATGCTCAGAAGCTTTTACGCTCGAGAGGCTACGAACCTACGACTTCACGCTCAAACAGCTACGAATCTATGATCTCACACTCGGTGGCTTTTTACGCTCGGAGGCTACGAACTGATGATTTTACGCTGACTTTTCGCATATCTGAGAAATGTGCAGGCCAGTACAGTACATCTGAATAATTCTCAAGGCGGTCAATTACGGGAGTTCACACAGAAGATACTCCTTCTTGACCTCAAAATATCCCAAGTATACAGAGTTCAAATATTGAAAATTATTCTTCTTCATGGGTCGATTCGAAGTTCATCCAGAATCCAGTCTGAATATTTTGTCTATAGTTCAAGATGGCAACTCAGTCTTCGACAGCCAGTTCCCGCCCTGTTCCAAGGGATTTTCGAGAAATCACTCTTGAAGACGATGGTCTGAAACAAAAAATTCTGTTTATCAGAAGTGACAGTTCAGAATTCTACGCGGTTCCTCATTCCTAACAGCAGGATAGTTCGAACACTCGACTGCTAAGCGACTTTCTGCGTATCCTTAGTTATGCGTAAAAGACAGGATATGACCTAACACTCTTTCTAACAAAGCCGGCATAAATTATCAGACGTGTCGAAGCTACACATATTCAGACTTCACAGCAAAGTATGGCAAGATGATCATATGCACAGAAGAAGACGATCTTATTAAAAATCATGATTACATATGAGAAAAATCCAGTCTACAAGGGTTTTTCTTCATTTTCATGGTTACATATGAGGGAAATCTCGTCTACAAAGGGTTTCTCATTTTCATTTAAAGATCGCGGCCAGAATCTGTTCAGGTTCTCGGATGGGCGGCATTCTTCATCCATCTTCTCCAGTAGCCAGTCGTTGACCCCAAAATGACTGACATATGATCAACGGCGGGAGGATACAAAAATGGGCATAGACCCATCCTCCAACAAAAGGAAGCAGGGTAAATTTGCTTTCCTGCCTCCAGCGCCATGACAGATTGAGTTGAGATATTTCACTCAGCTCAATACTGGAGGACAGAGCCAGTCTGCCAGCTCTCGTCCACAGATAACGGGAGAAGGCACCACTTGCAAGCTGTCTAGTCAAATGAGACCCTTCCTCTCTCCCAGAGAACCGCCGTACAAAGATGCTAATTATCCCGAGCAAAGGAGGCTATGATATCCTTCCATGATCCATCGTTGCAGAAGACATTTGCTCGAAGACGCCGTCTTTTTTGGCTCCGTACATGCTGGAAGAGCATGATCTCCTTCTTCTTCAAGTCGACCCGACGAACTCCGGCCATCATCTCTATGTGGTAAAGGAAATGTGGGAAGAATAGGTTAAACTCCTCAGCCTTTTTATAGGCGAAAGAGATCACACCGATCCCCAATAACTCTGCCATAAAGTCAGCCTTGAAAGGGCGTGCCAGACTTGACCGTTTCAAATTACGAGGAACGGTTCATGCTTCATTCAAAGCATTTCAAATTATAAGGAATTTAAAAGCTTTGAAGGGGGTCTTGTAGAAGCATAAAAAATATGCGGGATAGCTCTACGCAGCATATTGAGGCGGGGTAGCGTAAAACAGATGACCTCGGAGCCATCAACGTGCAACAGAGCCTTTCTGTTGAGTACAGCATAAAAATTAGGCTCAAAGACCATCCACATAATGTAGTATGTCCAGGCTGCTTCGGCGTAAAAGAGGTGCTACATCGCCTTTATGGCATAAAACTCATCCGCTCTTAAATGCAGCATTGAAGTGTACGAGGGACGCTTCGTATTCTCCGAAATGAACCTGACAAGTCATGCAGTGAATCTGTCAAATCGTATAGTGAACCTGACGTCTGGACTCCTGACAAAGAGTACTCCACAACTACCCAAGCGACGGCTATAATGATGGCACGGCACTGCGACCCAGGCTGTCATTTACTGCCCTTTCCTTGGTGTAAATCGCTTTTACGCATACAAAGGGATACGCCGCCTAGTTTTACACAGGCAGATGTGAGCTATTTACGCTCCACAGAAGACAAACAGCCTACCACGTCAAAAGCTGCTCTTCGTACAGGGCTCGAGGCACGTCTCAACATTTAATGCGCAGAGCGGTGACAGGTTCTCAAGGCACGTCTCTATATTTAAGGTACCGAATACCGACAGATGCCCAAGGCACGCCTCTGCATTTAATGTGCAGGATAATGCGGATCTCTACATTTAATGCGCAGGATAATGGCGGATCTCTGCATTTAATGCAGGAGATTTGATTAAATGTCACTGAACCGTCGTCTAGTGACATTCCCTTTGCGTAAACTTCTCTTACGCATATAAGGGGTTACGCTGCCCAGTTTTACACAGGCAGACGTGAGCTTCTTATGCCCCGCAGAAGACAAACATCCTGCCCCGTCAGTAATTACTCTTCATACAGGATTCGAGACGCGTATCTGCATTTAGTGCACAGAATGATGGCAAATCTTAAAGACACGCCTCTGCATTTAATGCGCAGGATGGGGGCAGATCTCGGCATTTAATGTAAGATATTTGATTATATCTCCAAGAGCCGTAATTTCGGCTAAAAATGTCCACATCATCTCGGCTTCTACGCCTGCTCGGCTTCTATGCCCACTCGGCTTCTACGCCTGTGCTTCTATGTCCACTCGGCCTCTACGACCACTCGGCTTCTACGCCTGCTCGGCTTCTATGTCCACTTGGCCTCTACGCCCACTCGGCTTCTACGTCCACTCGACTTCTACGCTTACTCGGCTTCTACGCCTACTCGGCTTCTATGCCTACTTGGCTTCTACGCCAGGGTGACAGTCATTTGGCATCGACGCCAACCTCTTCTACACAAGGGATAACTACCTACGTGGCTTCTACGCCGGGATCTTCGCAGCACTTATACGCGTTTGTCCCTTAGTTGGACACGCATCACTTGCTCATTGAAAAGATCATTTATACACAGGCATTGGTTATTTTAAAACGTCGTGTAAAAGGGTGCTGTACTTTCCACTACTCGGTTTTTACGTCGACTGTATGGTCACTGTCACTAAAAACTCTATAAATAGAGACCTCTATCAACAGAGGAAAAGGTCGCGAATTAGAAGGTCAAAGAAACTGGTCAAAAAAAGGAGAGGAAGAGGTCAAGAGAGAGAGAGAGAGGAATCCAGAGCTCAGGCAAAGAGAAGGGATCGACGACTTTGGCATCGGTCATCCACCCTCTTTAGCAACCTTCAAAGCTGCTTTCTGTCTTCCACGACACTTCTTCAACATCTTGTGGTCCAAGGGCTAAAGTGATCGACTGCAGATCAGACACCTATAGCAATATTTACCCAGATTAAATAAATTGTACTTAGACATCATCGTATAGGATTAAATTGTACAATCTTGTTTGTAAACACCGAAGAAAGGGCGAGTCTTCGTATAAGACCTCGTTTCCCGTATTTCTCTTCCAGTTTTATTATCAAACACAAAGCAATATCCCAAGTCTATCCCTTTATTATCTTGAAGTCTTTTAGTTATTACTTGGTATCGTTTGATCGGGGCAAGCAAGAATACAAGATAACTTAGTGTGAGGACTGGAAAAAGGGCCAGCTAATCAGGATGGTAGCCACTCACTTAGTTAGTTGGAAGGAAGAAGGAAAGAGGTGCTTCAGGAGTCCGTTCAAGTGTTGCCTACTGCGGGTTCACTTGTATTGCCACGAACAGCTGATCAATACCTCTTCCACTCTTTCTATTATCGGAATTGAAGTGCAATTCAACGAACGAAAATAATAAAATCTATTGAACTCGTTCAAGAAAACTCAAACAAATCCAAAAACTAACTCAAGGCACGAAAGAAACAAGCGACAGCGAAAACTAGGCAACAAAAGATGCAGCGGAGAGGTCCCTCCTGACTCTGCCGCTAAGTCGATCCCGGGGGCACGGTCCACTGAATATGGGAATTGATTCCGAAGAAGCAAATCCATAAAGAGGATGGGTTCTTGTTTCAATCTATCCCGATCGAACGATACCGTCTTGTATTTCTTAGCCGAGCTCCCCGAATAGGGGGAACCGAGCACCACATCCTACCCAACTAATTAAAAGTTTTGTCCCGAAACTTAGGAATAAAACCTACCACTAGGAAATAATGAGGGGAACCTTTCCCTCATCTCAGATTCAAGTTCCCATGTGGGTTCTTCGATAGAGTGATTTCGCCAAAGCACGCGCACGAGAGGAACCGAACGACTTCGGAGCAGCTTTTCTTTCCTATCCAAAATTTGCACAGGTTGTTCTACATACGTCAAGTCTGCCTGAAGGTTCAGCTGATCCAGGTCTACCACATGGCTCGGGTCATACACATACTTCCTAAGTTGGGAAACATGGAAAATATCGTGTACATCGGATAGGGATGGCGGTAAGGCAATCTGGTATGCAACTGAGGCAACCCGCTTTAGTATTTCGAACAGACCGACAAATCTCGGACTTAGCTTCCCCTTTGCTCCGAATCTGGTGACTCCTCGCATGGGCGAGACTTTCAGAAATACCCAATCGCCTTCTAGAAACTCAAGTGGTCGTCGATGTGTATCCATATAGCTCTTTTGGCGGCTTTGAGCTATCTTTAGTCTTTTACCGAATCAAGCGAATATTCTTGACAGTATGTTCCACGAGCTCAGGGCCAAGAATCTGTCGTTTGCCAACTTTGTCCCAACAGATCGGAGATCTGCAATTCTGCCTATACAACGCCTCATACGGCGCCATCTGAATGCTGGATTGGAAACTGTTATTGTAAGCAAATTCAGCTAACGGTAGATGTAGGTCCCAACTAGTCTTCAAGTCTAAGGCGCAGAGTTGCAGCATATCTTCGAGGATCTGGTTAACATATTCCGTTTGGCCGTCAGTCTGTGGATGGTAGGCGGAGCTGAGCTTCAACTTCGTCCCCATTGCTGACTGCAGGCTTTCCCAGAAACGCGATTGGAATCGACCATCTTGATCGAAGACAATGGATACGGGCACGCCATAGAGCCGAACGATCTCGTTGAGGTAGATTTGAGTCAAGCGATCGACGCTCCAAGTAGACTTGATAGGTAGAAAGTGAGCAGACTTGGTGAGGTGATCGACAATAACCCAAATAGCATCATGTCCCCATTGCGTCTTTGGAAAGCCAACAATAAAATCTATTGTTATATGTTCTCATTTCCACTCCGGAATAGCAAGGTTCTGTAGCACTCCGCCCGGTTTCTGGTGCTCAGCCTTTACCCTCTGACAAGCCATGCAATGCGACACGAAAAACGCCATATCTTGTTTCAAGCTATGCCACAAAAACGTCGTGCGGAGATCCCGATATATCTTAGTACTACTCGGATGAGAAGTATAACTTGCATAATGAGCTTCAGTGAGAATCTCTTTTCTGAGGGCCGCATCATCTGGAACGTACAGTCTTTCCTTCACTCGGATCATCCCGTCCGCACCTACCGCAAAGTCGGAAGCCCTTCCTGCTAAGATAAGAGCATGCATCTTTTGTAGGAACAGGTCATCCTTCTGAGCGAACTTGACTTTTTGTAACAAGTCGGGTTTGAGGCGCAGTTGTGCCACTTGCGCCTACTTTTTGTATCTGATATTTAGAGTAATGCCTAAAGATTCAAGATCCTGGCACAGCTTATCATCAATGGCTAAACTTCCAACGAATACTCGACTCAGTGCATCAGCTACTATATTTCTTTTGCCAGGTGTATACCTGATCATGAAGTCAAAATCGCTAAGCAGTTCGAGCCATCGCCGCTGCCAAAGATTCAAATCCTTTTGTGTGTACAGGTATTTCAAACTCTTATGGTCCGTGTAGATCTCACACGGTACACCATAAAGGTAGTGGCACCACAACTGCAACGCGAACACTACCGCAGCCAGTTCTAAGTCGTGAGTCGGATAGTTCTTCTCGTGAGGCTTCAGCTTCTTCAACGCGAAGGCTATCACCTTGTCTCATTGCATTAATACTCATTCCAGACCTCTTCCCGATGCATCACTGTATATTTTGAAATCATCGGGTCCGTTCGGCAGAGTAAGGATTGGAGCAGAGACGAGGCGCTGCTTTAACTCCGTAAACGAAGCTTCACATTCGTCCGTCCAAGTAAACTTTACACCTTTTCGAGTGAGCTGAGTCAGGGGCGAAGCAATTTTAGCAAAGCCTTGTATAAATCTGCAGTAGTAGCCTGCCAGTCCAAGGAAACTTCGGATATCGCTAGCTGACTCCGGCCGTTTCCACTGCATAATGGCTTCCACCTTCCTTGGGTCTATTGAAATGCCTTGTGAAGATATGATATGCCCCAAAAAGGATGTACTGTCCAGTCAAAACTTTCATTTACTTCGCTTTGCATGCAACTTATTGTCTCGAAGGGTTTGTAGTACCATCCGCAGGTATCCTACGTGCTCATCCCTAGTCTTCGAGTACACCAAGATGTCATCGATAAAAACTACCACGAATTTATCGATGAAGGGCCGGAATACACGATTCATTACATCCATGAATGCAGCAGGTGCATTCATCAATCCAAACGGCATCACTGAAAATTTATAATGTCCGTATCAGGTTCGGAAGGCAGTCTTCGGCATGTCTTCAGGCTTGCTGGTGGTAACCCTAGCGGAGATCAACTTTTGAAAACACCGTTGCCCCTGTAGCTGATCAAACAGGTCATCTATCCGTGGCAGAGGATATTTGTTTCTGATTGTGACCTTGTTCAGCTCTCGATAGTTGATGCAGAGGCATAGCGTTTCGTCCTTCTTCTTCACGAAGAGCACATGCGCGCCCCAAGGAGACACGCTCGGACGGATGAACCCACGATCAAGTAACTCTTGAAGTTGGCATTTTAATTCTTTTAGTTCTGCAGGGGCCATTCTGTACGGAGGCTTGGAGATCGGATGTGTGTTTGGAAATGTATCGATAGTGAATTCAATCTCTCGGTCTGGTGGCATGTCGGGCAGTTTGCTCGGAACACATCGGGGAACTCTGCCTCAACGGAAGTAGCTCGACGTTTGCATAGTCCTGCCGTGTGTCCCGAACCGACGCTAGAAATCCCTCGCAGCCTGAGTGGAGCATTCGCCGAGCAGATATTGTCGAAATCACCATGCAGGACCTAGTCGCATCAGTTGCCGGACTACTAGTATAACAGAATTCAGCTTCTCCAGGCAGGCGGAAGATGACTCATTTCTCTGCATACTCTATAGTTGTCGAGCACGCGCTGAGCCAATCCATTCCTAAAATGATATCGTAGTCCCGAACATCTAGAACTAAAATATCAAGCGACAGCTTCCTTGCTCCAATATAGATGTAATCACCTTGGCATACTGCGCTGACAGATATTTTTGTGCCAGAGGGGGTGCTAACACTTAAGTCTAAGTGCAACGGAGTCATTTCTATGTTGTTCTCCATGGCAAAATTTATGAAAATAAAAATATACGTTGCACCAGAATCAAATAGAACACGAGCAGGTATATTATTGAAAAGCAAAGTACCTGACACCACGGTGTCCGAGGCCAAAGCTTCCTCTCGTGTCATCGTATAGACCCGGCCTTGAGCTTGATTACGCCCTTGCTGAGGTGCAGCTCTGTTGGCCTGAGGTGCAGGTGCCTGATTTTGTTGTTGAGGTGGGAGGAGTGGACAGTTGCTAATCTGGTGGGTTGGATCGCCACAACGAAGACAAGTCCCAAGCTTACGACGACAGTCTTTTTTGATATGCCCTGGCTTCCTGCAAAAGTTGTAGGTCTTGCTAATGTCTCCACGCTGTTTACCGTCATTATTTGGATGCATTGCAGCATTGTTTCCTCTATCGTTGCCTTGGCATTTATGATTGGAGGTTTGTACAGCGCCGGCAGCAACGTGAGGATACTACGGTTCGAGGGAAAGGGCGTGGTTCAAAACCTCCTGCATTGTATGATACTGTGGAACGATTACGTGCACGTGGATGGCAGGACATAGACCTCCCTCGAATCGTCTGATATGACTTGCTGCATCAGGTAGATAGGAACTAGCAAATTTGGCAAGTTTGTTGAACTCGGCAGAGTATTGCTTAACTGTCATGCTGCCCTGCTGAAGTTGTACAAACTCATTTTCCTTCTGACGTTGTATAGGTGGGGGTATAAACTCCTCAAACGCGCCATGAAAAGTGACCCATGCGATCGCTTCCCCTCCATTATCGACTGGAAGAGAGCGTCGATGCACGTCCCACCAATCGTGAGCATTGAGGCGAAGCTGCAGTTGAGCACATGCGACGTACTTTTCGTCAGGTACTTCTAGGAGGGAGAAATGGTCTTCAAGTTCGGCCAACCAATCTAGAGCCACTATCGGATCCTCAGTCCCCTTGAACGCTGTATTGAAGACTTTCTTGAAGTCACCAAAGTCGAAGGCAGTCACTTCCTTCATCCTTGGTGTTGGCGGTGTCTCAACTTCAAGCACTGGTTGCTCCACCAGAGTCACCGATGTTGCCGCAGACTGGTTGGAGGCCAAAGTCTGCACGATCTCCTGTAGGGTATCTACCTGCTTTTGTTGGACTGAGAATTATGCCTCTATATGGTCTTGAAACTTGAGTTGCCTCTCCTCCTCCCTCTGCTCGTCCCGTTCATATCGAGCTTCATCCATTTGTCGATTAGCTTCCAACATCCGCATCATTTGCTGAAGTGGATCGGCTCGAGACACGCCCTGTTGGCTCCGAGAGCTTCTTGAAGTGTCGGAACTGCTTTCATGGGCTTGCGTCTCGCCCGATGCTAGCGCTGAGGATTGCGCTTGAGCCATTCCTTCAAAAAAAGGTAATTTACATCATGATCATAATGAATAATGGACTTATTGCATGAACGTATCTCATTTTGGACTTAACGAGTTCAGGAGTTCGCACAGGGATTTATCGTTAAGGGAACTTTTCCAGTTCAAGAGTGAATGGAACTTTGAAGCTGGGCTCTGATACCAATATGTCACGCCCCAATTCCTGGAATCGATAGTCGTCCCCCGGACGTGACCGCCGTGAGGGCCTAGGTTGCGCACCGCACAAGGCTTTAGTAATTTTATTTCGCATAGCGAGCACATATTCAGAGTACGCAGATAAATTGAAACACAGATTGAAACATGGAAAAGTTTTATTTTATTGATAATATGAACATCTATTACAAACTCCTTAAACTGAGTCATAAGGTTGCCTCTATGGGCTTACAAAAGTGTTGACAAACAATGAGATAGCAGTCCTGTACATTACATCCCTTACTAAACTCAAAATATTAGACCTCCGGTTGGAACGACGGCCTTTCCACGAAGCTGCATATTTGCTTGGGTTGCTAGCTTCTATCTTCAAAATACTTCAAAAGGTGACATGGTTCAAGACGTGCCTACAGCTGGACTGGATTGGGGGATTAACGTCTGCTCCTCGCTCGATTCTCCTTAGCGCGGAGAACATGTTTCAACGAGAGTCAGTGCATCGAAACGTACTGGTGAAGGCAAGCTAACCCAACTATACCAATCAACACATTATTTAGATGAAGCATGCATATTTATTTGTGGTCTTGCTATCTTGCCTTCGTTCATTTTATAGCAAGCAATAGATAAAGAAATCAATGAAATAACCTGCCACCGCTCGGTGATATTTATCTGCCCGTCTGAACCACCTGCACAATACTTACCATGCCTTCCCTGCCAAGAAGACACAAGTTAGTTGCAACAAGTTTAAATATACGAGGGGATCACTGGCACATTGCCATAATGGATGGGCTAGTCTCAGTACGGAATGTCGTGCGACGCATAGCTCAGGACGTCCCAGGACATTCCGTTCTATAGTAGGCGACTATCATAAGTTCCGTCCGGATCGGATCGGTGCCGGTGCCCCAGCGACCGTCCGCAGGAACTAAGACCTTGTGCACAAGTTTTCCGTGATCAACGCAGTACACTAAGTTAGCATTTGAGGAAAGTCAGGACAATATCAGGCGCAGGGCAAATAACAGGACAAGATCTACTTTTACATAGTCTTCCCGTTCAGTTTATTGCATTCAAGATGAGTTCTATAGATAGCACAATTTTCAGGAGAAATATATATTCTAACTTGTATTTATGCATATGATGAACATTCCAAACGAACAAGCATGCAAATGAGTAACCGTTCACAAGTTTGATTGACAAGCAATATCCCAAGTCTATCCCTTTATTATCTTGAAGTCTTTTAGTTATTACTTGGTATCGTTTGATCGGGGCAAGCAAGAATACAAGATAACTTAGTGTGACGACTGGAAAGAGGGCCAGCTAACCACTCACTTAGTTAGTCGGAAGGAAGAAGGAAAGAGGTGCTTCAGGAGTCCGTTCGAGCGCTGCCTACTACGGGTTCACCTACATTGCCACGAACAGCTGATCAATACCTCTTCCACTCTTTCCATTATCGGAATTGAAGTGCAATTCAACGAACGAAAATAATGAAATCCATCGAAACCGTTCAATAAAACTCAAGCAAATCTGAAAACCAACTCAAAGCACGAAAGCAACAAGCGACAGCAAAAACTAGGCAACAAAAGATGCAGCGGAGAGGTCCCTCCTGACTCTGCCGCTAAGTCGATCCCGGGGGCACGGTCCACTGAATATGGAAATCGATTCCAAAGAAGCAAATCCGTAAAGAGGATGGGTTCTTGTTTCAATCTATCCCGATCGAACGATACCGTCTTGTATTTCTTAGCCGAGCTCCCCGAATAGGGGAAACCGGGCACCACAATGTGGACCAATTTCGACTAAGATGCGGCACGAGAAAGCGACGAACTCGAGTTTTGGACTAGCTAGCTTAAAAAATCTAAAAGTATATTTTTGTTAAGGAGTTTAGATTCATTTATCTTTATTATTATTTGTTTGTTATTGGTAGGTTAGTTTGGAAGGTATTTTAGTTGAGGAGTATAGATTCTTTTATCTTTATTATTATTTTTTAGGAGGTTAGTTTAGATAAGAAGCTTATCTTCCTTAGGATTATTTTGTGTTATCTTTTGGTTGAAAGCATGGCTATAAATAGGGCCAAAAACTTATAAAAGAAATACATAATGAATGAGACTAAAATCCGCTATTAAACTTTGGTGTAAAACCTATGAGTTGAGTTAATTTTCTTCTCTTCTATTATACTAAATTCTTGTTGATGACTTCGCCAAAGGATCCGCTGCCCTGCTTGGAGGAACACTTAAACAATCTTCCTCGACTAACAACTCTTCGAAGACGAGCAATCGACGACGACAACGAACCGACTTCTACGAACCCAAGTCAAATCCGGATCAAGTATGATGTTCGCAAGTGGCGTGTACGGTCTTCTTCTTCGACAAGGAGTTGTGCACCATATCCAAAGAAGTCCAAGTGTATACGTGCCGAAAACCTATTCCTCTTAGGCGAAGTTGCGCCTTTCTCGAAGGCTTGCGACAAAATCACTCTTTTGGGTAAGTCGTACAAGTTATTTTCAAAACCGATAACAAAAACTAGGCCTCCTTCCACCATTTTCTGTTTAATCATTATAAAGATATTGCTCACTAGTTAAATCCCCTACAAATCCTAATTTTGAAATTGAATTAGTTGAACTTAAGTCCCCGTCCCATGTCAATATGTACTTAAACACCTATAAAGTTATTTTTTTTTTTAAAGTTTGTTCTCTGGATATAATTACGTCCACATTATTTTTGTAGATTGTTCTCTCCATGTATGATTATATCTGCATTGAAAAGAAAAATGAACCATCCATGGCTTAAAAGCAAAGCCAGTTGGCTAAAGAAAGAGACAAAGACTACACTGAAAAATCCTAAGGTTGCCTTTGAAAGGCAAGACCTGCTGCATCCGCAAGCATCAACCATTCCATCCGGAGGTACTTCAAGGAAGACAAAGGGGCATTGTTGTCCAGCCCCTTCATTCGCGAGAAAGTTGGCACATAAGTTTTTCTGCCTGAGCCTGTACTGGAGCTCTCAACCATGAAGTTGAAGGAGAGTTGATAAAATGTTAATGAAGTTATCTCAAACTTTGAATTGTTAAGGGGGGGGGGAGCACATCCTATAAAAAATAAAACATGGTCGACCATCGTTGCATCCCCCTCTTGAGGTGAGCATTATTCAGCTTTGGATCAACAACGAAATTGAATAAAATATCGGTTCAGTTTTATTTATTTTTATTTTTTGTAGATTAGGTTTCAATTTTGAAAATAGTAAAAAAATTTATTTAGTTTTGGTTTTGGTCTAGTGTTTTGGTTTTGGTTCAAAAGTAAAAATACTTAATTTTATGAATATTTTAAGATTAAAAATGTGTATATTTTCAAAACAATAATTTTATATATGTGTTTTAAAATCCAACTTTAATAATTTAACAACTAGTCCAACGTTGAATCTAATTTTAAAATACAACAAATTTATATAAAAAAATAAAAAAATAAATATAATTTAATCATAATTTTAATTTTGGATGTCAAAATTCATCCATTAAACAATAAAAATAGTCCAACCGTAAAAACAAACCAATTATTATTGTTTGTTTTCGATTAATTTAGATTTTTAAATTTTTAGAAGTTCAACTCTCAGCTTGTCCTTCTTATAGAAGGAACCGTCTAAAAATAGAGTATTCTGCTTTAGTGGGGGCAGGCACACGATATTCTTTAGTAAAAGGCGAAAAAATAGTTCACTTTGTGCTCGCCACACAACTGCTTGATTTAAAAAACAACAAGCACAAGTATTTATGAAGGCGAGTGACTGATGGTGATTCTTTCTCCTTCCAATGTGGGACTAAAGATCACACACACATTCGCTCCGGACGTCCACAGAGAATGAACTTCTACATGGTTTGTGTCTGGAATTGGAAAAAAGCTAATTTGAGTGAGGCTTTGTTTAATTTAGATAAGTACTTTCTCCATCGATCCCAAAACATTTTTACTCATCTTTCCAACCTTGCCTTAGGTACCTGACCTGCAAAGTTAAAGTTTTATATGTAATAATACCAGTTTATAATACTTGGGAACTCAGCTTCCAATCAACAAAGAAAGAAGATCTAGAGCACAAGATCTGAAAGGCTATTGATAAGGACATTACATAATTTACTTAGGACTAGTTCAGAGTCCAGGATTGGGACTAGTTCATTAATGAATAAAGTTTACTCATAATAGTCCAAACTTTAAACTCTCATCCCAAACCCTCCAAACCTCCACCGGAGCCCTTCCCCCTCCTCCCTTTCTTGTCGGAACCGTCCTCCTCCACTTCTTCCTCCTCTTCCTTGTCGATGGCTCCAAAAGTCTCGAAAGAATCAATGTACAATTCTTCCTTCTCCTTGTTCTATTGCATGTAGAAAATTTTTCAAAAAATTTTAAAATTTCTATTGCATTTCGAAAATTTTTAGTGGTTATCTTTCCAATCTTAAAATGAGGGCATACAAGTCCTGAATGTAGTTTAGGATGTAGTTTGGACGTTTTTCTGGAGGCTCGTACCCGATTTTAGGGCATACAAGTTCGACATTCGTCGAACGTATGGAGCAGAACCATACGGGACTGTAGAAATTTCTACAGTCCTATATAGATTGAGAACTGTAGAAATTTCTACAGTCCTATATGTATAAAGGACTGTAGAAATTTTAACAGTCCTGTATAATTTAGGACTGTGAAAATTTCTGCAGTGCTGTATACATATAGGACTTTAGAAATTTCTACAGTCCTGAATGTTCAATTATTTTGGGATGTTAAAATATTTTTTTTTTGTCTTCTAGTCACGACCCTCGGAAGGGCACTGAGGATGAAGATATCATAAGAAGACGCCCTACTGCATCGATGCATAAGGAACGCAATGTTCAGCGTACTATTGAACCAGCTCTCACTATCCGCGACCCCGAGACACGCCCTGAAGTTAGGAAACGTCGACTGACGAAGAAAACTGTCACTCGTTCGAAGAGACGTGCTCCTCCTAGTATTTCTGGTTCTTCTTCCTCCTCCGATGAGGACATACCAAATATCCAAAATTGGCCAACTGATGGTTCAGGACCTTCTCAGCATAGAGATAGTCATGTCGAGACTCTCCCACAAACCCTCAAAAATTGGGCTACTGATGGTTCAGGACCTTCTCAGCTGCCAGATAGTCCAGTCGAGACTCGTCCAAATGGTTGCTCTATGTTGCCGTCGATCGAGAACCATATTTTATACCAAATATGGAACAATCCAGTAAGTACATTACGTTATGATAAATTTATATATAGTTGTAAGTTCTAAGTTCATCCAATTATTTATAGATAAGTATATTTTATATATAGGTATAAGTTCATCCAATTGTTTACTTTTCAGGAGAGTTCTCGTATGTTGACGGTGATCAACCACGGCAAAAAATGCAATACATGGAGGTTTAACTTTTTGGGAGACGATGTGAAGGCTAAAATCATTCCCACCGGTTTACAATATTTGGGTAACTACTAATATACAACGGTGGATAATGCACTGATATCAGCATTTGTAAAACGACGACATCCAGAAACCAACACTTTTCATCTACCAAACGGGGAGCTGACGATTACCCTTAATGACGTCCATCATATATTGGGACTTAGGATTGATGGTCGAGTCATGATGAATCATACTTTTGACGAATCGAGCATCAAATTTTACGACCATATCGTGTATTATGTATCAGGGTGTCTGGGAGTTGATGCCACTAGTTTTACCATCCTTCGAGAATTCAAGAAGTCGTACGGACTTTCTTTAAAATATTTGGAGGAGGCATTCGCTGATCCGGACCCCGAAGTAGATAATAGCGATAATGTGGCCCGGGGATATATGCAGTTCATCTTAGGGGCTGTCGGTATTACGGTTAAGTCTGGAATGTCCATACATGCCAAATATCTCTTGAATTTGGACGACATCGACACGGTGGAAGAAATATCTTGAGAAAGCGGTATACTAGCATACCTTTACCTCGAGCTTGGTGCAGCATCCCGCATTGGTTCGAAGACAATATCCTGATGCCAGACTCTACTCCATGTATAGATATATCTTTGTCAACTTGTATACATAATTAAAAAAAATATTGTTAATTTTTTGACTAATATTTTTTTAACTTGGTTACGTGAAGGCATGGATATACGAGCACTTTTCAACCATGCAGTGGGCTAAACTTAACCGAGGGTATGACGAGCACCTTCCTAGAATGTGTAGATGGAAGCTAACTAAGGAAGATGCCAAACGTCCACACACATTGGCCGTCCTACGGAATGCACTTGAAGATATGACGATAGAAGAGGTGAATTGAGACCTAATTTTTTAATGTTTGATAATAATTTACTAAATTATGTTATGCTAAATAACGTTATGCCAAATTTTATGCGTTGTAGATTGTCTAGTATCCATATCGTGATTTGCGACAGACTAGTCGTCCATTGCAACCAGTCGCTTTATATCACGCTCTGATAAGTTGTCATAAAATCAAGGAGGCTTATATGCCTGATAGAGTGCTCCGTCAGTTGGGCTACGTACAAACAGTCCCGAAGCGCACATTGAAAATGATAAATGCTCCGCGAGGTACAAAATCGCTAAACTATATTCCTACGACGTTCAATTGGGTCTCGAACTTCTTCACTGAGTGACAACATCAAGTTATTAGAGAAACCGAATGGCAACCAGCAGTAAATATAATGGAATATAGCGACGACTACCTCGTCTACTATGCTGGTATCGGACTACCTCAGTTGTTCAAACGCGGAGGCGATATTATGCGTGTACCATTAGATCTCCCCGCTAAATCTGTCTTGTATATTGCATTGGTCATGATGGTGAGCCAACTTCTTCACTTTCAGTTTGATATATGTAAACGTTTATATCCTAATAATTTTTTTTAATTCTCATGAATAGGCTAGAAAAGTAAAAAAGTTGGGAAGAAGCCTCGTAAGTTGCCAGGGTACGAATTATATGAAAATCAATGACGAGCTACAACAAATCGACAACGCTGAAGATTTTTCTTTCTTGGAAAATATAGAGCAATGTACAAAGAGGAGGCATGAAGTTTAGGCCATGTTTAAAGACTTGTAAAACTTTGCTTCAATTTGTGTTTTGAGACATATAAAACTTTTAAGTTTGAAAACTTTGAGTGGTTATGTTTTGTTGAAATATTTTGATTGGTTATGTTTTAAGTTTGCTACAATTTGTGTTTTAAGTTTGCGATATACAGTTGTTAAATATGCAGAGGCAGTGGCTAAAAACTTGGACTGTCAAATTTTGGACAGTCCTGAAAGCTATCAGGACTGTCAAAATTTTGACAGTCCTAGTTTATATAAAATTTTGCAGAGACAGTGGGTTCAAATTAGGACTGTCAAAATTTTGACAGTCATCATAGCTTATAGGACTGTCAAAATCCTGACAGTCCTAGTTTTATATAAAATTTCCAGTGTATTAGATTTAGGACTGTCAAAGTTTTGACAGTCCACATAGCTTGTGGGACTGTCAAAATCCTGGCAGTCCTAGTTTTACATATAAATGTGCAGACAGTGGGTTAAAATTTGGACTGTCAAAATTTTGAAAGTTCTTATTGCTTGTGGGACTGTCAAAATTCTGACAGTCATAGTTTTATTTAAAATTTCCAGTGGGCTAAAATTAGGACTGTCAGAATTTTGACAGTCCTCATAGCTTGTGCGACTATCAAAATCCTGACAGTCCTAGTTTTACATATAAATGTGCAGACAGTAGGTTAAAATTAGGACTGCTAAAATTTTGACAGTCCTCCTTGCTTGTGGGACTGTCAAAATCCTGACAGTCTTAGTTTTATATAAAATTTCCAGTGGGTTAAAATTAGGACTTTCATCATTTTGACAGTTCTCATAGCTTGTGGGACTGTCAAAATTTTGACAGTCCGAGTTTCACAGTATATAAATGTACAGATAGTGGGTTAAAACTAGGACTGTCATAATTTTGACAGTCCTGTTAGCTTTTGGGACTGTCCAGATTTTGACAGTCCTAGTTTTATATATATCACAGTGGGTTAAAACTAGGACTGTCAAAATTTTGACAGTCCAGTTTGCTTATAGGACTGTCCAGATTTTAACAGTCCTAGTTTTATACAAATTTTGACTTATTGCACAACATACAATTCAATATACAGTTCTAGTTTTATTTCTTTTATTGCACAACATACAGTTCAATATACAGTTCAACATACATGGCTCATTGCACAACATACAGTATAAGATGTATCAATCGATTAGAATATTAAAGTAGTCATTCGGCAAGATTTTTGGATCCTCCATCTTCATCATCTTCTTATAGCCAGCAATTGCATCCGTGTAGGGTGTCGTCCATGCGATCGCTTCCTCTGGTGCGTGTTTATACCAAAGCGTAGAAGGTGGAGGAATAGGAGAATGACCGATCAACCTTGGGATGACAAAGTATTGTCCGACAAGCCCTATCGAACATAGATTGGATAGTATATGTTCGGCCGGGGGAGCGCACATTGGAAAGAAAGTATTGTTAATGCCTTGTGAGATAATTACAATAGGTATCTTATACCTATTAGAGAATATGTATGCAGTAGGCGGGACATCCATGTAATGGTCTGGTCCGGTAACTATTTTCATATAAGATATGTTTGCCAACAAATCTCCAATAATTTCTTTGCCGAGTATCTGCCTATAGAAGGGTAGACGAGACTCCAACTCCTCGTACAGCTCTTCCCTAACCTGTCTCCTTCCTGCTTCAACTGAATAGCCTAGATGTCTTGCTAGTGCATGATATCCACAATGGCCATCCTTAGGAACATCAACAATAGACCAAATAAAATCACGTATCTCAGGTAGAAAATTTTGAATGTATAGACTATATGAATCAGATAAGTTATCTAAACCCTCCGTCGTGACTGCATCGTTCGTTTTCTGTTTCTTCCCCCTTCGAATAGTAAGCTTACTCTTTTTCTGCGAAAATACCACACTTTTGATAACCGACTTTGCTTCAACTTGCTCTAAATTGCGTTTAATATGTTCAAACAAGGATGGATCTTTTTTAGTTGACTCCATCTCCTTCTTTTTTGCTCTATTCATTCTTAAGTGTGGTCTTCCCTTAGGAGTTCGAATAACATATGGCTCTTGCAATCGAGTTATTATCAGGACTGCAATTTTTTGGATTTTAACCTCAATGGATCTTCTCTCCGGTTTCGATGCGACACACCACCTTGCGTGCAGGAGTTTCACTTGTGGCAAAGAAAAGAAATCATCGTGAACTTCTACCATCGACATTATCGACAGCTGTCTCCAACGTTGATCAACAACATATATTAGAATAGGTATAGATTGACGACGATATTCGTTAATCTCATGTGCACAAGGAAGGCCGAGTGAATGTCGATATGAACAACAGTAAACCTCGGGATCATAACCAACCAACTTCGACCTACCAATCTCCTCAAACAATAAGCCCAAGGCCTTGTGAGATACTACATGGATTAAACCATCCAAGAGGTGTTCATGCTTGTATTCATGCTTTGCAATATTGAGGCTCATCTCAAATAATACTATAATCTCGTTCACTGTGGAAATAATCATCAAATGAATCGATTGCCAAACGGAGACAAAATTATCGCCCGATGATCGTAGATATCTTTTTAAACTTGAGTGTGATCCTTCGACCCGGTTCATAGTGATTGTGCCATAATGCTTCACCATGTTCGTCCATGCTAAGGCGAATTATTCTTTATGTGGTTCTAGCCAAGTATCTTTGATATAAGATATGCATGTCGGGTTACGTATCTCCCAATTTTGTTTGAACATGTACCATGCTATGTCGTAGCTGTCTGTAGTACTTGCTCGCCATACAAGACTCCAATCACTGTAGAATTTTTTGAAGCAAAGTATGTCGATTTTACCGTCCACATTTTTAAATTTACTCTTACATTGAGCTTGGATATTTTGATTTATATGCCCAGTGCATAATAGTCTATGCACATGAGAAAATACAATATCTATAGCATTTATCAGTGCATATTCTCTGACAGTAACAAAAATAGAGGGCTCTTTGTATCCTGTGTAAAGGGATTGTAGTTTCCTCAACGCCCAAGTGTAATTCTCTACTGTCTCACTCTTCATAAAAAAAAGTGTCTGAAAATGTTTTTCCCGTAGACGTAAACCCAACACGTGAAAAAGAGGCATCTTGAACTTGTTGGTCTTATATATATAATCAAGGGCTAACACGTCTGCAAAGGACCAAGCCAAGTGTGTGCAATCAGGATGAGCCCAAAATAATGAAAGGAGTTTATCATTTTGTGGATGTCTTCTATGGTACTCCACGTAGTGATGCTCCCCAAGCAACTTCAATACTTACTGCATCGTCATTCTTCTTTTCATACTATTATATTTCTCTCTCGCCAAACTATTATAGATCTTTCTCATGGTTGACTTCTTCCTATCTTCTTTTTGTCGCACGGCAAAATAAATTTGTTTCAGTGCAACTCCGAAAAGGAACCATTCTTCAACCAACTTTCTCTCATCCTCCTTCAACTGTGTCACGTAGGCATGACCCGTAAGTGTCTCTAGAATAGGATGATTGTGTATTCCATTCTTAACTTTGATTATCCACTTTATATCTTCTACTTTTAATATCAACACCTTAAATGGACAATCATATTTTCTCGTCCAAATATTTTTCTTGGGGATTTTTTTTCAATAATACCCTTTTTTTTACGATGCTCCCTGAGCACACCTCATCTTTCGTCGGCCGAGATCTGATGGATCTTGCAATGACAATGACTATGTTATGTCATCTTCCAACTTCTCTGCACCAATCTAATGCTTCTTCCAGGGATGTAAATAGAATATTCGTTGAGAATATAATCTCCACATCAACCCCAATAGCAGGATGTACCACAACATATGTACGAGGTTGGTACTATAACTAATATAAAATAATCTAAAAATTAATAACTTTAAATAATTGGCAGTTCAAATAATTTACAGTCTTTAAGATTCAGGACTGTCACTATTTTGACAGTCCACTTAGTATATAGGACTGTCGAAATTATGACAGTCCTATATTTATATAGGACTGTCAAATTTTATACAGTCCTTACAAGATGACTGTCAAAATAGAGTTGTCATTTTACGTACCGTACGTGCTTCGGAACAACCTGTCACGACCCGCACCCGAAAATTGGGCATGAGTCGTGGGTACGTCCAGCCTACGCCGCAGCATCGGCGGTAGAACGCTGTCTAGGTCTCAACATAACATATATATCCTGTCAATAGTCTCAACTCCGCACGGAGGACAATGATAATAATCCACAGTTCTATAAATATACTTAATCACAAGCTATAAGAATAATGGCACGAAGAGAATGGAAAAAGTTTTATAATAAACCAACCATAATAAGTCCAACCCAATCCTGGGTCTAGATGACCTCACAAAGTCACAAAATAATAAATACAACTTAGTCTCAGTCGGAAATAATAAATACAGCAAAAGTAATCTAAGTATTGGCAGGTAAGATCTCCTCTAGGATAGGTAACTCCTCTGGGATTTCCGTAGTGAAATCTCTCTCTAATCCTGGGCCGTAATGAGTGGGGCACAAGTTCTCCAGGTCCTCTGAAAATGTTATCCAATCAGGATTGGAGCGAAGCACAAGCACTAACAGCAGTTTCATTAAATTGACAAAAACTATAAACAGTGTAAGAATACAAGATGAGAAGAAATACAGGAAATGTAAAGTACTGGAGAAATGAAATAGGCAATAGAGCATCTAGCAATGAACAATAAACAGTGAATGCTAGAACAAGTGAATCTGAAATAAAGAATAGACATCTAGCTAAGTGTTTGAATTATCAGTATATTATGTGATCGGCTTGGGACTAGATCAGGCTGGTTATATATGATTAACTATGATTCATGTAGGTCAGGCTAATCATATGGTTAACTATGATGCATGTAGTGGTCAGGCTAATCATATATAACAGCTATGAAGCATGTAAATGGTCAGGCCGCACCCGACGTGAGAAGTGCGGTGAGCTATGATGTATGTAAATGTTTGGATATGATCACATAATCTACTAATAGTTCCCCATCCCCCAGCTAGCACGATGGATTCCAATCACGACTCCTCATGATAGGGATCTAGGGTGCTAACTCGTGTATCCATAGTGTCGGAATCAAGTATGTAATACAACTAGATTATAGAAGTAATCAACAAAATGAAAACTGTCAGAGAATGTACTCGCCTGTGGTCCTGAGCAAGGTGTGAGGATCGATGTCCAAAGTAGGATTACAACGACCTATTTGTGGAATATAAAAGTCAGATACTGAATTAAAGGAATTAACATGTTTAACTAATTAAATATGAGGCCTCTAAGTCATGTCTAAGTCCATACTAGGTCTAAACCTTGTTACCCCAGGCTTTTGTGTTGGTACTAAACCCTATTTACTTACTAGACAATTAGTGTAAAAATAACTCTTAATTAACTAGTACTCAAATCCTAACATCAACTCATATACACTAAGTATTTTCAGAATACCAACAATATACTTTATGTGATACATTTCAAAGAGTGATACCCAAGGGTACTACTTGCCCTGATGCACACTGGAACCCATGCCCTCAACCATACCTCACCTAGGATACCTACCAGGCTGCTACTAGCCTCTCAGTTCTGCCTACAAGAACTGACCTATCACCCCTACCTTATACTGCTGCTGCAGTTTACCTTGAGTGCAAGCAATAATTCCCAATGCACAGGTAGCTCATTCAAGGACACCCCTTCTCCCACACTACATACTCAAATACCTCTCACTCACTCACAGCAAGAATTACTGATCTTATGAACCATTCAAAGAGTCACAGTCTGAAATTGTTCAGACTCTCATACATGGCTTAAACCTTGAGACTACCCTAACTACTGGCAGGATCAATAGCAAATTCTGAAACTGCTCACTGATAGGAACTCACACACCTTACCAATTTCACAGGTGCCTGGACACCCATATAATACTCACTAAACTCCCTGCAATGCATACTGCACTGAACTCCAACACTCACAAACACATACATCACACACAGGCTATACACCTGATTTTTAACACAGGGACACCCTCCACAGGAACTTCAAAAATACTGATACTCAATTTAAACCCCTTACATAACATCATTCCTACACTACCACACCTATAAGTTACTGACACAACACAACACAGGTTTCACACACACTGGCATATGGGTTCTCACACTGGGACTAACACACTGAGGCATACACAGACACATACTGGCACATGAACACTGAGACACACAGCTAACATTGATACACACAAACAGGTACTCATTCTCACAGGCACACACTGAACTACACTTACTGTACACAGGCCCTAATCAAAATCCCAATGCACACTGAAATTCAATTACCTATACTGCACAGAATCCATATTGAACCTAGATAATTCACTCTCAAAAATAGGGACACACACATATAGTGACACAGCACAGCCATTGAATACACACTCACTGAGACACTACTACCTAACTGACACACAAGCTAGACACTGCACATAGATACCTAAACATCTACACTAAAACTACCAACTCACTGATACTTAACACTTAGGTAACACTAATTAATAGATAGTATGCTGATACACTAGACCTATACACCTACCCACAGATATCTAATGTACTGAACTCACACAGGTAGACATATAGCCCCATACACAAGTATTCACACAACTGATACAGGTATCACTAACTGAGGCAAAGGTTTGGGTTCATTGCTCTCTCTCCCTTCTCTCAGAATTTTTCACTTACTCACACTACCCCAATCTACTGCACACACACACAGCACACATGTGCATTCCCTGATCTGGGTATACAGGCACTGGTGCATAGAATCCTAACACTGATACTAAACCCAATGCCAACCATACACAAGCCCACAGTATCAATACTGCATAGAAATCTCCCTAAACCCGACTCTACACAACTTTATCTCACATGTATTGATACTCTGTAATTCACACAGGTACTGGTTTCATCAGACACTGAATCATACTGAATTCCAAATCCTGCACACACACACACACAGCCACATATTTAACACATAGGTATATCACAGGTCTCATACACTGATGCACTAAACTATCCCCAAAAACCCGACAGCACAGTTTCCCCAACTGTACACAACCTGCCTAGACATTCTGAGACACGGGTAGACACAGCTAACACAGTATTTCTCTCCTAATGCACAGGAAAACCAACAATTAGCTAAAACGCAGGCAATTCATTATGTATCTAGGTCTATAAATCAAAACATGTATAAATTCGAATACCTTAGATGGATAAATTCTACATGAACATTTCATCGAGCACTTAGTGTGCTGAAATCGAATCAATACACAAAACTCCTGAAAACCCAAATGAAACCCCTAAAACGAGATCTGAATCTTCACATTGGAGGATGAAATTAGTCTACATGCAAACCCTTAGGGTTAGGGTTCACAAAAATTGGGGAAAACCAATGTTGGGGACACATAAACCCTAATTTCTCCTAGGGCTTTAAGTAGGATCCCAAGAAATTGAGATCTACACAAAAAGGGGGTTTTCTAATGGGCAATAATCCACAGAAAATAGAATATAATTGAATAAAAATAGGGTTTTACCTAGGGAGATAGCTTTTTCAATGGAGGTTCTTCTTCTCCAAGGCTTCTTGACCCAAGCTCCTTGTTTCCCTTGCTTTGGAGGAGGAAGATGGAATCCCTAGGGTTAGATTCCGAAATCTGGAGGTGGAGAAATGGTTTTCTTGATGGAGGCTAGGGTTTTTTCTTTCTACATGAAGAATGGTTTTGAGGGAGGCTCCTTTTTATATCAGACTAGGTTTTAGGGTTTCTCTACTGCAAGGGTTAGGCTAATCCTTTATGTTAAGTCATGGAGAATTAGTTAACTAGGGTTTAGTCTCCTATAGGGTTTTATCCTAAACTCAAATTGGAATCTTAGGGTTTCACTAAAGCTAGGTCATGAATTTGGGTTTCACTTTAGGGTTAGTCCTAATGGAAGATTCTAGGGTTTGACCTAAACCAACACAAATTAACAACATATAAATAGTTTATAAAACTCAGCAGATTAATTAAATACATAATTATTCCAAATAGTGAAATTACACAAATGCCCTTATCTGGAAATGTGGTAGTGACAAGTCTACCCTCCTAAAAGAAATTTCGTCCTCGAAATTTGACTGAATTGGAACAAGAATAAAATCAGGAAAGGAAATATACCTCAAGTCTAGAAGAGATACGGGTATTGCTCGCGTATTTCGTCCTCTCTCTTCCAGGTCGACTTCCCTGGAGAGTGATGTCTCCATGCAACACGGACCAAAGGAATAGTTTGGTTCCGCAACACCTTCTCTCTGCGGTCCAAGATCTCTACGGGCTGCTCGGGGTAGCTGAGCGTCGGTCCAACCTCAATCTCCGAGTGATCAAGTACGTGACTAGGGTCTGCCATGTACCGTCTCAGCTGCGACACGTGGAACACATCATGCACTCCCTCTAATGCATGCGACAAGTCTAGTCTATACGCCACTGCACCTACCCTCGCAAGAATACCAAAGGGTCCGATGTAGCGTGGGCTAAGCTTTCCGTCTCGACCAAAATGAATCGTGCCATGCGTCGGAGAAATCCATAGGAATACTATATCGCTAACCTAAAACAAAACAGTCTCAACACGCAATCTAAATAAATAACATAAGCCAGAAAAATAACGATCTATACCTGAAACTCAAGGGGTCTACGGTGGCTGTCGGCCCAATGCCGCTGTCTGTCCTGCGCCACTCGCAGTCTGTCTCTGATGAGTTTCACCTTTTCTGCTGCCTCCACGACCATTTCTGGTCCTAGCAAGGCTCTCTCTCCAACGTCGTCCTAAGATAACGGTGTACGACACCTCCGTCCATAAAGAGCCTCAAATGCTGACATCTCGATGCTAGCCTGATAGCTGTTGTTATAAGCAAACTCTACCAGGTGCAGATGATCCTCCCAAGAACCTCCGAGATCTAAAACACAAGTGCGTAGCATATCCTCGAGAGTCTGAATAGTCCTTTCAGACTGTCCGTCTGTCTGGGGGTGGTATGCGGTACTGAACTTGAGCTGAGTACCCAAGCTAGCTTGTAGACTCCTCCAGAAGTGGGAAGTGAAACGGCTATCCCGATCCGAGATGATGCTTACAGGAACTCCATGAAGTCTAACGATCTGTCGCACGTACATCTCTGCTAGCCTCTCTGTCGACGTGCCCACCTTGAAAGGTAAGAAATAGGCTGATTTGGTCAACCTGTCCACGATGACCCAAATCGCGTCCTTCCCTCCTGGAGAACGTGGAAGCCCTGAAATGAAATCCATGGTCACGTGCTCCCATTTCCACTCTGGAATTGATAAAGGTTGAAGCAAACCACCTGGCCTCTGCCGGTCTGCCTTTACCTGCTGGCACACTAGGCACCGGGATACGAAGCGTGCTACCTCGCGCTTCATTCTATACCACCATACGTACTCCCTCAAGTCTCGATACATCTTATTGGCACCGGGATGCATCGAGTACTGAGAGCGGTGTGCCTCCTGCAAAACCTCCTCGTGCAGCTCCCCGCTCGGTACACATATCCTCGTGCCGTGTCGTAAGAAACCATCCTCTGCGATAGTAAAGTCGTCCGACAATCCTGTCTGAACCTGTGCTCTGATACTCCTCAGAGCCTCATCATTATACTGCACAGCTCTGATCCTGTCCATCAGCTCGGACTGTATCTGCAATCCCTACATCTGAATCTCAGTACCGGGAACTAATACCTCAATCTCCAAGCTTTCCAGATCAGCCAACAAATATCTATCTGTCGTCAAGTACATAGCCATCGGATACCTGCTCAAGGCATCGGCGACTACGTTGGCCTTCCCTGGGTGATACTGCAATGAGATGTCAAAGTCCTTCATCAACTCTAACTACCTCCTCTGCCTCATATTCAGCTCCTTCTGTGTGAATACGTACTTCAAGCTTTTGTGGTCTGTGAAGATCTCCACACGCTCTCCGTACAGGTAATGTTTCCACAGCTTTAGAGCGAAGATAACTGCTGCCAACTCTAAATCGTGGGTGGGGTAGTTCTCTTCATGAGGGCGTAACTGCCTGGAAGCATAGGCAATCACCTTTCCGTGCTGCTGAAGAACACATCCCAGACCCTTACCTGAAGCATCACTGTAGATGGTGAAACCACCTGTCCCTGCTGGCAACGTCAAAATTGGAGCTGTCGTCAACCTCTTCTTCAGCTCATCAAATGCGACCTGGCAATCCTCCGTCCAGACAAAATCCACATCCTTCCTAGTCAGTCTGGTCATCGGTGCTGCAATCCTGGAGAAGTCTTGTACAAACCTCCTGTAGTATCCTGCTAGCCCGAGAAAACTCCTGATCTCAGCTACCGAACTAGGGGTAGCCCACGACTTTACTGCCTCAATCTTCTGTGGGTTAACCGAGATTCCATCATCCGATACTACATGCCCAAGAAATTCAACCTTGTCAAGGAAGAATTCACACTTAGAGAGTTTCCCGTACAGCTTCTCCCTCCTGAGAGTCTTTAAGACCAACCTCAGGTGCTCTTCGTGCTCCTCCGGGGTCTTGGAATACACAAGAATATCGTCGATGAACACCACTACGAACTTGTCAAGGTACTGGTGGAACACCTTTTCATCAGGTTCATGAATACTGCCGGTGCATTGGTTAAACCAAATGGCATCACCATGAATTCAAACTGGCCGTATCTGGTCCAAAAAGCTGTCTTCGGCGTGTCTTCTCTCTTCACTTTCACCTGGTGATAGCCTGACCTCAAATCTATCTTTGAAAACACCCTCGCCCCGCTCAACTGATCGAAAAGATCATCTATCCTCGGTAGCGGGTATTTGTTCTTGATAGTGAGGTTGTTCAAAGCTCTATAATCAATGCACATGCGCACCATGCCGTCCTTCTTCGGTACGAACAATACCGGAGCTCCCCATGGTGATGAACTGGATTTGATGAAGCCTTTGTCCTGCAGCTCCTCAACTTGCTTCTTCAGTTCTGCCAGCTCGCTGTTGTTGACTCTATAGACATGTTGTGAAATAGGCTCCGCTCCTGGAACTAAGTCTACAGAGAATTCAACATCTCTGTCTGGCGGCAAGCCTGGCAACTCCTCTGGAAATACATCCAGGAACTCCGCTATCAGAGGATGTGGCAACTCCTCTTCTTCCGCCCTGGCTCCACAAAATGTGCTCCTGCTCTGTTCCGCTGCTCCTCTGACGATCTCAATCCCTGGCTCTCCTGGTGGTCTAAATAATACTCTGCCTCTATAACAATCTATAGTAGCATGATGCCTACTCAACCAGTCCATTTCGAGTACAATATCGTACCCTGGAAGTGGCATGACGAGTAAGCTCATGCTCAACTCTCGGCCTCCTACTGACACCCTCCGGTCCTTGCAGTGATCACGGACTAGGATAATACCTCCACCAGTCATGATCTTGCAAGTCCTAGCTAATGGTTCTGTGTCTAAGTGATGTCAAAGTGCATAAGATACAGACACAAAACTATGGGAAGTGCCAGAGTCGAATAAGGTAAATGAGGGAATACAATCAAGAAGAACCGAACCTGTAATCAAGTCTCCTGCTGGCTCGATCTCCTCGACTGCCATGGCGTACGCTCGCCCCTGGGATGCACCTCTCTGCTGCTGATGCTGGGCAAACTTCTGATGTTGCGGTGGAAGTGGTGTCCTCCGTTGTTGGCCTCCTGGTATGGCAGGTACCCTGTCTGGTCCTCTCTGGGCGGCTACTCCACCCTGACCTGGACGAATGGTAGGGCAATCCCTCAGCTGGTGTGTCGTCGATCCGCAGGACAGACATGAGCCCAATCTCCTCCTGCAGATCTCCCTAGTATGGCCTGTCTTCCCACAGTACGCACACTGGATGGTGGGCTGAGTCTGCCTCTGTTGCTGCTGCTGGACCTGCCCTCGGGCTGGTGCCTGGTGCTGCTGGTGCTGCTGCTGAAAGGGCCTCTACTGCTGCTGATAGTGTGGACGCTTGCCCGATCCTGCACTACTGTTTGCTCCTCCGGAACCATCGCGTCCCCTCTTGGGCCTGAGGTCCAAGTCGTCCTCGGCTATCTGGGCATCCATCAATATGCCCTCGTAGGTAGCTGTGCGACATCCCGACGTGCGAGACTTGATCTCCCTTGCCAGCCCCTTTCTGAATTTCCGGGCCCTGTCCCCCGGATCTCTAATCATCGATGGCGCGAAGCGGCTCAGGCGGCAAAACTTTGCGGCATACTCATCGATGGACGAGCTCCCCTAGGCTAAGTCGTGGAACTGACTCTCTAAAGCTCCTAGGGCAACATCAGGAAAGAACTTCTCCTTGAAGAGCTCCTTTCAAAGCTTCCCAAGTGAGTCCCCTGTCAAGGAGTCTCGGCTCTGTACGAAACCACGTCAAGGCGATGTCGAACATCTGGCTGCCGGCGGCCTCGATCTGATGAGCCTCCGGAAGCTGCGCCAAGCATAAGTTTCTCTCGATATCCTCTAGCCAATCATCGGCGTAGAGTATCCCTTCTGTCCCCTTGAACTCTCGTGGCATCATCCTCTTGAAATCCACAATGGTGCCCGGCCTCTGGTGGTGCTGATCAGGATGCTGCTGCTGCTGAGTGACTCTCTCCACAGCCTGGAGAGCCACCTGATGAGCATTCTCCATGTTCACCCTCATCATCTCTGTCTGGGCCTGGTGTGCCTCAGCCTGCACCCTCTGGGCCTCTGCCGACGTCCTCTGGGCATCGACCATGCCCTGAATCAAAGCGAACATCTGTGCTCCATCGACGGGCACACCTCCTGGATGCTGAACTGGTGGTAGTGGTGGTGGAGGTGCCGTCATAGCTATGGGGACCCTCTTAATAGGTGGTAGAGGACCCCCGAATGCTGCAGAGACTCCCACATGTACTGGAGATGTAGGAGGTGCTACGGATGTCTGTCCGGCAAGGCGAGAGGTGGCAGACCTCTCTGACTCTGCTGCTCCGGTTCTCCGAGATCTGGTCCTCGGCGGCATCCTGAAGACAGGTCGAAGAATTTAATTAAGGCAATAGACACGATTTCATCAAGGAAGGACAGTAAATTTCTAAAGGAAAAATCATTAAGAGTAGTATTATAAGAATCAGAATTTCCTAATTGTGATTGAGCATATCCTCGGCCTAATTCCTATTTCCTAAAACAGGCTCGTAGTAATACTCTAAGCGAGCACCACTACGATATTGTTCTAATGCGAATCTAGGACTCGACCTGCATGGGCCACCACTAAAAACGTGTCACGACCCGCACCCGAAAATTGGGCATGAGTCGTGGGTACGTCCAGCCTACGCCGCAGCATCGGCGGTAGAACGCTGTCTAGGTCTCAACATAACATATATATCCTGTCAATAGTCTCAACTCCGTACGGAGGACAATGATAATAATCCACAGTTCTATAAATATACTCAATCACAAGCTATAAGAATAATGGCACGAAAAAAATGGAAAAAGTTCTATAATAAACCAACCACAATAAGTCCAACTCAATCCTGGGTCTAGATGACCTCACAAAGTCACAAAATAATAAATACAACTCAGTCTCAGTTGGAAACAATAAATACAGCAAAAGTAATCTAAGTATTGGCAGGTAAGATCTCCTCTAGGATAGGTAACTCCTCTGGGATTTCCGGAGTGAAATCTCCCTCTAATCTTGGGCCGTAATGAGTGGGGCACAAGTTCTCCAGGTCCTCTGAAAATGTTATCCAATCAGGATTGGAGCGAAGCACAAGCACTAACAGCAGTTTCATTAAATTGACAAAAATTATAAACAGTGTAAGAATACAAGATGAGAAAAAATACAGGAAATGTAAAGTACTGGAGAAATGAAATAGGCAATAGAGCATCTAGCAATGAACAATGAACAGTGAATGCTAGAACAAGTGAATCTGAAATAAAAAATAGACATCTAGCTAAGTGTTTGAATTATCAGTATATTATGTGATCGGCTTGGGACTAGATCAGGCTGGTTATATATGATTAACTATGATTCATGTTGGTCAGGCTAACCATATGGTTAACTATGATGCATGTAGTGGTCAGGCTAATCATATATAACAGCTATGAAGCATGTAAATGGTCAGGCCGCACCCGACGTGAGAAGTGGGGTGAGCTATGATGTATGTAAATGTTTGGATATGATCACATAATCTACTAATAGTTCCCCATCCCCCAGCTAGCACGATGGATTCCAATCACGACTCCTCATGATAGGGATCTAGGGTGCTAACTCGTGTATCCATAGTGTAGGAATCAAGTATGTAATACAACTAGATTATAGAAGTAATCAACAAAATAAAAACTGTCAGAGAATGTACTCGCCTGTGGTCCTGAGCAAGGTGTGAGGATCGATGTCCAAAGTGGGATTACAACGACCTATTTGTGGAATATAAAAGTCAGATACTGAATTAAAGGAATTAACATGTTTAACTAATTAAATATGAGGCCTCTAAGTCATGTCTAAGTCCATACTAGGTCTAAACCTTGTTACCCCAGGCTTTTGTGTTGGTACTAAACCCTATTTACTTACTAGACAATTAGTGTAAAAATAACTCTTAATTAACTAGTACTCAAATCCTAATATCAACTCATATACACTAAGTATTTTCAGAATACCAACAATATACTTTATGTGATACATTTCAAAGAGTGATACCCAAGGGTACTACTTGCCCTGATGCACACTGGAACCCATGCCCTCAACCATACCTCACCTAGGATACCTACCAGGCTGCTACTAGCCTCTCAGTTCTGCCTACAAGAACTGACCTATCACCCCTACCTTATACTGCTGCTGCAGTTTACCTTGAGTGCAAGCAATAATTCCCAATGCACAGGTAGCTCAGTCAAGGACACCCCTTCTCCCACACTACATACTCAAATACCTCTCACTCACTCACAGCAAGAATTACTGATCTTATGAACCATTCAAAGAGTCACAGTCTGAAATTGTTCAGACTCTCATACATGGCTTAAACCTTGAGACCACCCTAACTACTGGCAGGATCAATAGCAAATTCTGAAACTACTCACTGATAGGAACTCACACACCTTACCAATTTCACAGGTGCCTGGACACCCATATAATACTCACTAAACTCCCTGCAATGCATACTGCACTAAACTCCAACACTCACACACACATACATCACACACAGGCTATACACCTAATTTTTGACCTGCGGCGTAGGCTGGACGTGCCCACGTACTCGTGCCCAAATATCCGGGTGCGGGTCGTGACACGTTTTTGTGGTGGCCCATGCAGGTCAAACGACTAAATTGTTCGGTTTCAACTTAGGGACCGAACAGGCCTGCAATAAGATTGAGGATTTTAGGAAAAGCTCATCCCCTTGATTGAATCGTTCTTGATATTCATATCGGTTTCAAATCATTTTATTGACTTGCATCCTGTTTGATTGGGCACCTCTTATCGGTTATTTTGAATGCAGGAAATGGACCCACCGGCCAGCAACGAGGCTCATGCAGAAATACCACAAGCCGTTGTGGTTACCCAAGAAGACAATGTGAGGCCAGTCGTCCAATCATCACAAGGCAGTCAAGCAAGTCAGCCTGCCTCCAGAATCCACCAAGATGACGTCCCACCCTCGACGCAGCCTACTCCACCACTGGGACCGCCTATGGACGAACGGCAGATGTTTCGCATGTTCTACGTAATGATGCAAGCCTATCAGAAGGTCCAACAAGAAGCTCAGCAAAACCAAGCGGAGAACTCCATCGACAGAATTAGCTCGGAGTCACGGAAGCCAAGCAGTTCAAATGTAATTACCTTCGACGAGGACGTCCTTACTGCAGCGCGACCTGTGGAGTGCACCACAAGGATTGAGTCCCGCCAGAAGCGGCCGTATGCGTCAGCACCAGACCAAGCACAACAGAAAAGAGCTGCAAAGCGACCACAGAGGAATCCAACTCAAGGACAGAACCAACGAGTTCCCATTTGTGGCTTTTGTCGAAAACAAGGTCACATTTGGAAGGATTGCAGAAAGAGGCTAGGTGTCTGTCTATATTGTGGATCAGCAGCACATCGAGTGAAGGACTGTGCCGCTACTCCAAGAACACGGACAAGCTTACGCGATGACCGTGGAGAACGTGCAGACCCTTAGAGCAACTATACGCGTAAGTGGTTTCTTTTAGCTGCCTTTCTATTGTTGTTTAGCTCGCGCCTATTGGTTCGTGACCTCAGCCCCAACCTAGAAATTTTAAAACTTGCTAATAACCTGGAATGCTTTTATAATTGATAACTATAGAGATTGTAGAATCTTTTGTTATTTGTGCTTATTGTAGGTTGTTTTGTGTACTTAAATAATTTGTACCTTCTTTTTCATCATCATCTAGCGCACTTAATTTTTGCTGTACCTGACTTATGCTGCTATTTTATAGCCTAGTTTTGCAAGCTTACTCTTTATCGAGCTTGTTCATGACAAGTGTATTATTGGGGAGGCCCACAATGATACATTTCAGAATCAGTGTATTACGGTCTGATCAACCATAGTGCGCTTGATTCGCTCTTCGCACTACTTTACGTGGATTGAGATATACAGTTGACTAGTATACCTGCCCTAGACATGTCTGAGCATAACTGTATTAATAAGAGCATGTGAATAGGAATTACCAAGATAGGATTCAATCCACAACCGATTGACAATTCCCACCTGAATTCTTTAAAATGCCTTGACCCCGATATTTCTACTCTATCACCCCACCCTTGAACTCCTTATTATTGATCCTTGTCTTCCCTTATTTCGAAAAGACGAAATCTCGTACTTGGTATAAGTTTGGTACACAGAGAATACTAGATATGCCACTTAGGCCGATCACATACTTGAGGATTAACCTTTCGTAATTGAGGACATATCATACGTAATATGATCGGCGTTGAAGTTCGAGGATTGAATGACGTGGGTAACCATATTAAGGAATATTTTCTTAAAGTATATAGTCCTTTGTGATGAATGGGTAAACTCTAAGTTGGGTAGCAATGCATTTGTCAACTCGAGAGGAATGTCTTTTGGATTGTGACCGAGTAAGGTTAGATTGGAAGAAGCAAGCCATTCTAATTTTGAAAATTTAGAGGAGTGACTAAAATGATTAATGAATTGATATCGAGGACCCAATAGTTATAGCTTAGATACATGATTTAAATTTTGAATAATGAAAGTAAAATCATCAATTTAAATTTAGAGGATAGAATTATAGAATTTCAGACTTGAACCTGGGTGGACTACATTTAAATTATTTTTCAATTTGGTGATTTGATTTAAGGATTAAAATTTGAGGGTTGGACTACCTAGTTAGAATATTGAGGATGTGAATGGAATTGAAGCATACAATTGTGAATGGGAATACTATTGGACTCGAATTACTTCTAGAGAAAGTTATGATAGTTAGAATCGTGGGGCAAATTATAAGCGTATGCAAAACTTGAAGATGTTATATGGACTTAATTTAAAATTTGCCGGAGGGTAATTTGAGAAAGTAAGAAGTGATAACCATAGGTTGGAAATTTTTGATTGGAACAGTAGTCATCTTAACCTTGAAGAAATTGCAGTGAACAAGATTTGGATTTAATTTACCGCAAGGAGATTGCAATTGATATACATGAAGGGTTAACACATTATGGTTTAATTTTAAATTTTGAGGACGAAATTTTTATAAGTTGGGTAGATTGTAAACCCCCAGATTTTGCAAGAAATATTAAACTTGGATTTTTTACAATTTTCTGGAATTTTCTGGGGATTTTCTGTAATTAAAATCAGGGTTTTAATTATTAAATGATTTTTATTTGCTGATAATTACTATTAAAATATTATGAAAATAATATTTTTGGGTGTAAAATGGAAAACTGGACTTAGGGCAATTTTTCTGGAATTTATTGGACCTCGGACCTATTTTAAAATACCTAAAAACTATTAATTAAATTATTTATTATTTATTTATTTATTTATTTATTTATTATTTAAACTATTAAACCCTATACCCAATTCCGGCCCGGCCTAACCGGCCCAGCCCGCAGCTGTTAGCGGGTCGGGTCGGGTCCACCCGCCGCCCGACCCGCTACCCGCTCACCCTCAGACCCGTCTCCCCCAGTCACATTGGCCCGCGTCTTCCGCCGCACATGCCGGCGCTCCGCCCGCTCCGCTCGGCCACAGGCCCCGCACCCCTCGCCACGACCGCCCGCTTCCTCCGCCTCACCCGCCGCCTAGCCCGGCCCCCCTTCCTCCATCCGCATATAAAAACCCCCGCGACACCCCGCTCCGTCCACCGCCACCCTCGCCCTAGCTCCGCCGTGCCCCGCCCAGACCTCGCCGTCGAGCCTCACAGCCGCCGCCCGATCCTCCCCTCTCCTCCTCCTTCCTCCGCCTCTCCGGCGCCCGAGCAGCAGCAGCCAACAGCAGCGGCTCCGCCTTCGGCAGCCGCCGCCGCGGCCACGCGTTCCCCCCCGCCGTGCCCGCCATCGCCGGCGCCGCCCAGTCCCCTCCGACCGGCCTCCCCCCCGCCGCGAGCCGCCCTGGCCAGCCGTGGCTCTCCGGCAGCACCAGACCCAAACCCTAGCCCTAATTCTCCTCCCCTGTGTCCGACACGAGTCGGACACGTGTCGGACACGGTTCCTCGGGTCCCCTTCAGGTATTCGTATCTTGCACCCTGCATCTCTGTTTTCGATTCCGTAAATTGCGTTGCGAAGCCTGTATGACCCACTCGGTGCCCGGACAAACCGCTCGGGGCATCGCGTCCTGTGGTGATCGCACACCGCGATCCAAAAACAGGAAAAACCAGACCCTGTTTCACCTCGGAACTGAGTACGCCCCGCCAAACGGGACGACTTGGTCGCGTGCGGTCTTCACAGATACGTGCGCACCGTCGATACGGACGTGTGAGATTTCGTGGAAGCTGATTCGGGTGTGTGTGCACACCGGAATCAACGCGTATCCGCGGACATCGCCCCGTATCTGACTTTTCTGCAATTCACCCTAACTTTGTGCACACACGTCGGATCGAGATGAAACTTGCACCATCGGACTCGTAGCGATACGCTGGTCCTGTGGGTCAAGTTTGGTTCGATTCTGAGAACGTTGACGAAATCGCGTGTCGTGGGCCCCACAAGCCCCGCTCGACGGGCGATTTTGTGTTCGGCTCATCGGAATCCAAATCTGGAAGTTCCGTTGGGTTCGTATCATCGTTCATGACCTGTTGACACTAAGTTTGGTGAATTTAGAGACCGTTGACCCGGACACGTTTTTCGGTGCAAGGTGGGCCCACCGGCGGACCCCGTTTTGACCCGAAACTACCGTTTTTGCCCTTGTCTCCAAATTGGACCCAAGGACAGGCGTTTTTAGCTATTTGACATCTTCTGAGCATGATGGTAATGTCTATTTCAGCTTTTGGACTCATCTCTGGAATTTTTCCCCGAGAGCCAATATTTAATCGGATCCAAACAACAGGCAAGTACCTGCACTTCAAGTAAATCTTTATATTATGATAATTAAATTCCCTGCTCTACTAGTCCCTTGCTGATTACACGTAGTGTCAAAATACTGTATTTCATGTCTTGAATACTGGATATTCATATCTTGTTTTCATGACGGGTGGGAGAATACTAGAAGGCATGTAGTTTACCCTTCCCCTTTCCGTGAATAATAGCTATTGGTACACGACTGTCCATCAGCCGGATCTCGATTATTCGTGAATAATAGCCGTCTATGACGGCCAGATTAGCCTTATAAACCCCTATATGCCAACTATGTATTCTAAAACAACACAAGTCACACAGATAGTTTCTGGTCTTGTTATATTTCTTGCTGACTGTTGTAGCTTCATTTCCTGTCTCATTTATGTCTGTTTTCTCATATTCCTGTTTACAACATTAACTCTGAGATATTGATGTTCTTTTATGCAATTTCCTCAATAATGATACTCAATTTAATTGTCATAAATGTTTAGTTTAATCTTGTTGTGCACTGTGTACTTTGCTCCTTTCCTGACTGGATCTGTTGTTTAGGCGATGATGAGGACCTTGCCCCTACTTATTATGATACCTATGTGGAGCCAGATCCTACTCAGGAGACCCCTGCTGCAGAGTAGTTAGCAGTAGAAATCTTATCATTTCTATTTCCCATCTTATTAATCGGGTTTGTCCCCGATCTAATTTCTGATTCTGTAATAAACCCTGGATCTGATGTCACTTTTAGTTTATAAAATCTTATCATTTCTATTTCCCTGTCATTTTCCTTGTCTATTTACTTTATTGTGGATGAGCTAGATTTATTTACCTGTGATTATTACCCAGACAGCGTACTACCGCCGACACTGCGGCGTAGGCTGGACGTGCCCACGTACTCGTGCCCAAATATCCGGGTGCGGGTCGTGACATAGATACCTAAACATCTACACTAAAACTACCAACTCACGGATACTTAACACTTAGGTAACACTAATTAATAGATAGTATGCTGATACACTAGACCTATACACCTACCCACAGATATCTAATGTACTGAACTCACACAGGTAGACATATAGCCCTATACACAAGTATTCACACAACTGACACAGGTATCACTAACTGAGGCACAGGTTTGGGTTCACTGCTCTCTCTCCCTTCTCTCAGAATTTTTCACTTACTCACACTACCCCAATCCACTGCACACACACACAGCACACATGTGCATTCCCTGATCTGGGTACACAGGCACTAGTGCATAGAATCCTAACACTGATACTAAACCCAATGCCAACCATACACAAGCCCACAGTATCAACACTGCACAAAAATCTCCCCAAACCCGACTCTACACAACTTTATCTCACATGTATTGATACTCTACAATTCACACAGGTACTGGTTTCATGAGACACTGAATCATACTGAATTCCAGATCCTGCACACACACACACACACAGCCACATATTTAACACATAGGTATATCACAGGTCTCATACACGGATGCACTGAACTATCCCCAAAAACCCGACTGCACAGTTTCCCCAACTGTACACAACCTGCCTAGACATTCTGAGACACGGGTAGACACAGCTAACACAGTATTTCTCCCCTAATGCACAGGAAAACCAATAATTAGCTATAATGCAGGCAATTCATTATGTATCTAGGTCTATAAATTAAAACATGTATAAATTCGAATACCTTAGATGGATAAATTCTACATGAACATTTTATCGAGCACTTAGTGTGCTGAAATCGAACCAATACACAAAACTCCTGAAAACCCAAATGAAACCCCTAAAATGAGATCTGAATCTTCACATTGGAGGATAAAATCAGTCTACATGCAAACCCTTAGGGTTAGGGTTCACGAAAATTGGGGAAAACCAATATTGGGGACACTTAAACCCTAATTTCTCCTAGGGCTTTAAGTTGGATCCCTAGAAATCGAGATCTACACAAAAAAGGGGTTTCCTAATGGGCAATAATCCACAGAAAACAGAATATAATTGAATAAAAATAGGGTTTTCCTAGGGAGATGGCTTCTTCAATGGAGGTTCTTCTTCTCCAAGGCTTCTTGACCCAAGCTCCTTGTTTCCCTTGCTTTGGAGGAGGAAGATGGAATCCCTAGGGTTAGATTCCGAAATCTGGAGGTGGGAAAATGGTTTTCTTGATGGAGGCTAGGGTTTCTTCTTTCTACATGAAGAATGGATTTGAGGGAGGCTCCTTTTTATATCAGACTAGGGTTTAGGGTTTCTCTACTGCAAGGGTTAGGCTAATCCTTTATGTTAAGTCATGGAGAATTAGTTAACTAGGGTTTAGTCTCCTCTAGGGTTTTATCCTAAACTCAAATTGGAATCTTAGGGTTTCACTAAAGCTAGGTCATGAATTTGGGTTTCACTTTAGGGTTAGTCCTAATGGAAGATTCTAGGGTTTGACCTAAACCAACACAAATTAACAACATATAAATAGTTTATAAAACTCAGCAGATTAATTAAATACATAATTATTCTAAATAGTGAAATTACACAAATGCCCTTTTCTGAAAATGTGGTAGTGACACAACCGACATATTCTTTGGAAGGACCGGAGTGCATATTTAATGGATTGCATGATCTGACTTCTTCATCGAAGATAATTTCATGCATCGCTCCTACAATAGTCAAATAAAACTAAATATTTTTGTGACAATCGCAAAACTTATTCATCGTATGTTGTTGAAGACATACCGGAAGAATATTTGTTGGACAATCACCAAAGCAAAATTTTTTTTCACTTGGGACCACAACTATTAAATTCCAAAGTTAGGTTTAGATATTTGGACTTGAGAGAATGAGAGATTTCTTCATGTGAGGGTGAAAAACAAAGAAGAGAAATGATTTTGACTTATAAAGGTTGGTGTGGGCTAGCCCTAAGTAACTTTGAGAAGTGACAAACTTGTAATTTTTGGAAAATTTTTAATGGGCTAGCCCTAAGTAAATTGTGTAGTGCCCTTATCAACAGCCATCTGAAAGTACTGTTATGAGGAGGACAGACGGACATTCATGGAGCTCTCTATCGTCTATACTAGTACTTCTGATAGGGATGGACATGCAGTTGAATTAATTATTCATAACCCAACTCCCTCCCGCATGAATTAAGTGGTGCACAATCAAAGCCTGCTCTGTGGCGCTTGCCTGCCCTGCCCATCCCTAGACCAAATGTTTATTTTCTAGTTAAAGAATTCATTTTAGTTTTTTAAGTTAATTATATTTTCTTTATTCATAACTCAAAAATCTCAATAAGAGAAATTAAATTTTTCTAGAAAGTGAAGCTAATAGAATTATATTTTTTTCTTTTTTGGAATTTGGTGACACTATTAATCTTATTAGTTATAATTAATCTAAAGGCTCCTTGTAATTAATTCTTGCACGCTCATCGGAATTTTGAGACTTACACCATAGCTGCGTAATGTCGAACTTGTCCTATGATACAGGTTTTTGGTCCAGTCCAAGACAGTCGACCGGATCACTAATTTGTGGTCCTCGATTCGTCATAGGCCTATGCATTTGCAATTCTCTCGTCGAATTTTTATTTTTGAGAGCACGAATGAGTACGCAGCGTAATTCCAGCCTAATTTCATATATTGTTTGGACACCTGCCAATCTAGCCAATTTTTTCGGTGCCATGTGGTCTACCTAATGACCTCGTTTGATCCTAAATTAGATAAATTTTGTCATACGACCAAATTAGACTTATGGGTAGTATTTTTTTTCGTTTTTGCCAACTTTCAAAACTCATAGTGATGTTTGTTTCATTATTTGGAGTCATTTGTGTGATTTGATATTTTGTGATATTTTGTATTCTATACTTTCGTATCGATACATCGACTCTTCTCCAAACATGGATCAAACATGATACCTTGCTTATGTATTCTATATGACTATAAACAATTAGCTATAAAATATGTTTACAAAATTACTATTGTATCAATTTTTGTGCGTCCAAGTATGACTTGGGTGCAATCGACGATAGTCGTCGATATGGTTTAATACAGACTTAGAAGGATTATTGCACTACCCAGTTGCCGTGATGTGGTACTATGATATCTCGTATAATCATGGACACATATGTAGGCTTACGACATGGAGGTGATATGCGTGATAGGACACACATCTACATATCTGCCCTATGGTCGATATGATCGAATTGTGCATTGGTTAGCTTACGAGATTTATTTGAGATATATATTAAGCATTCATACCACGTTGTTTGGTTCGAGTTGATTCATAGACTCATTGGATGATATCATTAGGTTAGGAGGACAATTACTAGATGTATAGGCAACTATGTGCTTTTCAGTAAACCTTAGACTCTATAGATAGACGAGAATGATGACCAATGTTATACTGGACTTGGCCTACTATCTATTTAGCCAGACAGCCCATACGCATGGACTTTGTCATCATATTGACTTCCATAAGGCGTTAGTTTAGTTATATTGCTTATTGTTGATAGTACACTACCAAAATAAGTCAAAATTAGTGACGCAATAAAACATCGCTAATCACATAATATGCATCACTAAAACTTTTTAGCGATATATTTAGTGGGTCACATTTTAGCAAGTCGTTGATATTAGAAATGTCACTAATTATCGTTGTACTGACCAACTCTACTGGCTCCTCGTAGCAGGGAAAAGTGGGACGCCAACTCCAATGTGTCACGCCCCAGTCCCAAAATACTTAGGACTAGGAATACATAAGTATGTCAGTCGTATGTATATGGAGACTCCAATATATGAAAACCATAACACATACATACTGTAGTGCCTTAAATCCCGATCCGACCGGGACGAGCACTATATAATTGGGCTTATGGCTAGTCCGTCTGAGTCGTAGCTTAGATCTCAGCATCTTCTTGCCATGGACGAAATGCGATGATCCTTTCCAACTCATGGAAAGGCCTCTATTAAAACGAGTCTAATAGTTTTCGTGTTTGGTTGCTTGGTTTTCTTGATTGCCGCTTTGGGATTTTGATTTGGTGTTGCTTTCGATTTGCTTGGTTTTTGCGGCTGGTTTTATTGTTTGGAGCTTTGATTCTTGGAGAGTTCGATAAGGAAGGATAGGCAATAATTCTAACTTGGTGCTCGTACTGTTGCAGGTCCATGTAACTGACGTTTGATCTTCGCTAAGCGGTGTAACACCCCGTTACGCTCAAGCGGACTGCCGTCTCAAACGGCAATAGTGCAACTGTCCCGACCCGCTTTGCCTCAAACGAGAACCAAAGGAATTCCAGACTTGTCCCTACAGGAATCTAGCTTAGGCTTTCAGAGGCTCACTTGGCGTATCGCTCTACCGAGGCGAATCATCGCTAAGGTGGGTGGCTACGGTGAACTTGTCTTTGCTTAGCCAGCACACATAAAATCTGGAATGTTTCATGCTAGTCGCTAGGTGAATCACCCCTGCATGCTAATAAGAATCCAACGCACCTAGCTAAGGGAATAATCTCAATTTGTATTGCTTATGCTAGAACATGGAAACTGAAATACTGCTTATATTCAGACCCTCGCATGCTAAGTCCCTAACGGTATTATCTCTCGGCTTACCTTCGGGTCCGAGCAAACGTGTTTACTATGTTCCTTAGAAACGCATGCTTGTCTGCTTGTATGTTGCCTTGACTCAATATTTGTAACATAAGCCAGGCCAACACCCTGTTATACAAAATATTATTCAGAAGGACTATGCAAAACGAATAAGGCAATGCCTCTTGTCTTGTACTATTGTTGCCTCAACAGCATGCCTCTTATCTTGTACTCTTGTCTTGTACTCTTGTTTTGTACTCTTGTTGCCCCAACCATGTAAATGGATAACTTACCTGAGACGTCGTTCGATCACGGACAACTTGTGCACAGGGTCGGTCTAGCGGGCGATGCTGGGGCACTGGCATCGACCCGGTCCGGGCGAGACCAATTATTTTAGTCTCTTGTTCTTGGCGGAATGGTTGCAGCGCCTCTTGTACTTTCATTGCATACCATTCTCGTCAAAGACTATACCATCCAATATGGCATACGCCAGTGATCACCTTGTATTTAGCTTGTTGCATGCTTGCTGGTAATAAATGAAAGATAACAAGTCATCCTCGCTTAGCGGCTATCCGCGTGCAAGATATTGTATCGCATGAAATAAATGAACTAAACACCTGAACGATCTTGAAATAAATACTCGTGTTTGCATATGCTATGCCTCTTGAATGTTTATACTTGCCCGTGCATGAATTAATAATGTTTGCCTTGGACAGGGAAGGAGAAATGGTAAGTTGGTAAGTCTCGCCGTATTTTCTCTCATGTTGCATGGCGCACTGCCACACGAGTTAGGCTATTCAATATTTGCATGAAACTGATCCTAAGGCAACTAGAAAGACAACTTAATAGTTGGTGCACGGAACCTGTATTACGTGTTTGGATTTGTCGAGCGGGCGAGTAGCTTCCCCACTAGTGCATTCAATGTACTGATAATCCACCAGTTTGTATACAGGGTGTGGGAGAACCTCGTTCGGTGCGGATGCCTCCTACGTGCGTGCTTAGGCGTGGAGATCACTCCGAAGCAACGGTGCGTCCGGAACAGAAGCACATATACAAGAAATAATGTTGGAACATAGCCCGAACTTGCCTAAACATCGCCTGTACAATCATTCCACAATTGTAGCCACTTGGCACGCTTTATTGTTTCATAGAGAGGCTTGAGCGACTTGGAATCTCGGCTAAGCGCTGCCTATAACACATGTTTATATCAATAAAGAGCTTGCTTTACTTCAACTTGTGTAATTCAATGTTTCCGCTATATTGTCGACTCAATGAACTTGTTACCAAATTGCTATGCGTTTATGACTCCGCTGCACTCAGACAATCTATGCGACTCTGTGGCTTAGAACTCTTACCACCAGCCAATGAACCACGGTCTTGCACGGGCGTGGATCACGCTCGTACGGCATCACGCCCGGATGGGTCGAAGCGATCGTCCCGCGGGAGCGCTGACGAGGGTGATACCCGCCTAGCGGGGACGGCCGATTAGCCTGTGGGAGATCGGGGCGTGACAAGCAGGATTCCTTGTTTCAGCATCTTTTCCCTTAACCAGTGAGTGGTTTGGACCCTTCTTTCCTACTTCTTTACGCCCATATCTCTAATGTTTCAAATGTTCACTCGATGATGCCCGGTTGGACGCCTAGGAAATCCTTAGCCACAATGCATGCCAGCCACTAAGAAAGGAACATGGGAATTGTAGACTATTTTTACTATATGCTTGCATACCTTATAAACTTGAGTTGTTTGTAAAGGAAGTTGGTTGTTGGTTGCGGCCTGGTACCTCGGATAGAGTTTGGACCTATGGGATACCAAAATCGGAACACCGTTTGAGAAAATATAAACTGTTGCATAAGATATACATTGCTGCTTTACTTCTTCTGTTTATTTCGATGCATTGTATGATATATGAATTATTCATGCATTTGCATGGTCTGGGACAACTTGTGCACAAGGTTTGGCATTTCCTCGAAATGGAATTCTGGGGCACTGGAATCGTATCGATCCGGAGGGAAATATTTGATTCATGCTAGTCACGATAAATTTCGGGCCTCCAGCAGGGCTTGCTACCCGGGCTAATAGGGTACGCCGCTAATGCTTGGAATAAGTCCCTAAGGTGTTGATCACGCCAATGATCGCATAGAATAGAACACATGCTAATTTATTGTCTTGTGCATATGGTAAGTATACTTGTGTTTCATTGCAGGGAAGACGTGCATCGGTTGAGTAAGCAATCGGTGTACTGGTTGGATTCGATGCTATTTTTATTCCTATCAAAACATGTAACTGATATGAATTGAATTCACTTGCTTCCTTATAGAAAGATCATCTTAATGCATGCTCGCCCCTAATAAGCTAGTGTCGATTTAGTCGAGTGGGTTCATCCCGCTCACCAGTACAAGTTGAGTACTGACCCACGTTGTGGGCAACTATTTCAGGCACTCAGACGGTGCAATGCTAGTACATAGCGAGGAGGCGTTAGGAGCACCTCTATTTTGAAGAATAGCTGGAGTCAGTTCATTTTGGAGGCTTAGACTTCAATCTATACAAGGGAGTAATGTATGAACGATGTGGACTATCTGATGGAGCGCGCCCTACCTTTTGAGTTATCTTTTGTAATACAATTCAAGTAGCCGAGAAGGCGCATCAATGTAAACTCTATGTAAATTACTCTGAATTATCAACGAAAAAGCATATTTTATCCTGCACTTGTGTTAAATCTTCTGTGAATGTGTTTTCTAAATTGTGTTTCAAAATGGGTTCCTATCACTGTACGTCCTTGCCTTGTGCGAGCGCAACTCCAGGCTCGCACGGCATCACGTCCTAGTGAGGACGATTGGTTCCGTAAGGGATCCAACGAGGACGATTGACCCTTTTGGGATCGGGGCATGACATATTGGTATCAGAGCCTAGGCTTTACTTCCTTGGGATTTCAAAAGATAATATAGGAGTTTGATTCGCCTCTCAATTGAGTTGCGTTCGGCGTCCGCTGCATGAGATGAGTCGCCTGTACAATGAGCCCATAGATATAAACCTATCATTTTTGGAGTGTTGACAAGCTACTCTCTTTTGTAGCCATGGCTAAAAAGAACACTACAAGTGCCAGTAGTACTCAGCCCATCTAGAGCGATCCGACAAGTTCTGGAGAATCCGGAGGAGCGGGTTCAACCGGTATGTCCGAACGGCTTATGCATCTCATGGAGGTGCAGCAACAACAAGCCGCTACTCAACTGGCGCATATCCAAGCGCAGTTTTCTTCTCAACAAAAGAAGATAGATACTATGATGCAACTGATTTCATCCTTGGTACCCAGCAAAGGGGAAGCTACAGTGACGCCTACCACGCCGCCGGCTGTGGCGGTAGAGGATGAGTCCGAAGAAACACAGCCTCCAGCTAGGAATACCTGCCGAGCAGCAGAGTTCACTAAAATGCATCCACTAACGTTCAACGGACGAGCAAAACCGGACGTGGTGATGGGATGGATTGCAAAGCTGGAGGGACTCTTCAATCTGGTTGGCATTAGGGGATCCAAATGAGTGGCCTGTGCATCGGTTCAACTGGAACTGCGTGCGCATGATTGGTGGGAAGCCACTAAGCAAGGGATTTATGATGCTAATCCCAACTGCAAAATCATCTGAGAAATATTCAAATCTGCCTTCATTGAACAATATATTCCCTGGGCCGTGCGGCAACAGAAGGAAGACGACTTCAACAATCTGGTGCAAGAAAGTTTGTCTGTTGATGATTACGACTAAGTATTTGCTAAATTGGCTAAGTTTGCTGGGCACTTCTTGCCTAACCAGCAGGCGTGGTGCTATCATTTTCAGAAGGGTTTGAATAACGATTTGCGTAGGGACGTAATTAACCAGAAATGTCAAACCTACAGGGAATGTTATAAAACTGCCATGAATAGCAAGCAAATCTTTGGGCGCTATCCACCAAAGGTCGATGTGCAAACCCCCCGTACCAACAACAACAAGCGTCCTCAGGAAACGGAAGGGTCTGGAGCACAAAAGCGTTCGCACACATCCGAACACAGGGGTCCATCCCAGGCACCGTACTGCCATAGGTGCGACAGATTAGGGCATTGATTGAATGAGTGCCGAGTTGCTGGGTGTTTTAAATGTGGTCGTCTGGACCACAAACATTTTGACTGTCGAGATCCAAGACCAATCGTCAGGCCACAGTCGAATCAGAACCACGGGAATCAGAACAACGAAAATTAGAACAAGGGGCCTCCAGCAAATGGTGCCAATGCTGTGCCAGTGAACCCACGACGCCAGGGTGCTCAAGGCCGAGTCTATGCACTAACTCGGGATGAGGCATTCGTCTCGGATACTGTCGTGACAGGTACTTTACTTTTCAGAGAATTGCCCGCTAGAGTCTTATTCGATTCAGGTGCTACGCATAGTTTCATATCTGCTGATTTTACTGTTGAGCATAAATTAGCTTCTACCCCTTTAAATATGAATCTTTGCGTGAGTACACCTTCGGGAGTCGACATGCCAGCCTATGCGATCTGTAGGGATGGTTATATTTGCATCGGAGGAAGGAAGCTTTCCTTAGAAGTCATTGTACTAGACATTAAGGATTACGATATTATTCTCGGGATGGACTGGTTGGGTGCTTGCCATGCAACAATCGAGTGCGCGGAGAAGCGGGTCGTATTCTGTCTACCCGGTGAGGCAGACTTCTACTATTCGTGCAGCGCTGCACCGAAGACGGCAATGGTGATATCAGCAATTTCGGCTAGGCATATGTTGCATTCGGGTTGTGAAGGGTACTTAGCTTCTGTTCGAGACACCCGACAGGAAAGTGCAAATGCAGCTCAGGCTGAAGTCATAGCAGATTTCCTCGATGTGTTCCCGAACGAGCTGCCTGGAATGCCTCCTGATCGTGAGATCGAATTCAGCATTGACACTTTTCCGGATTCACGACCGATATCAAAGGCACCTTATCGAATGGCCCCAGCAGAGCTAAAGGAACTTAAGGTTCAGTTACAAGATTTGTTGGACCGAGGATACATTCGTCCAAGTGTTTCTCCATGGGGCATTTCGGTGCTGTTCGTGAAGAAAAAGGATGGATCCATGCAGCTGTGTATTGACTACCGAGAACTGAATAAGGCGACCGTGCGAAATCAGTACCCATTGCCAAGGATAGATGACTTATTTGATCAGCTGCAAGGTGCAACAGTTTTCTCTAAAGTTGATCTCAGCTCAGGGTATCACCAGTTGAAAATCAAATCCGATGATGTTCAAAAATCTGCATTCAGGACCCGATACGGACACTATGAATTTCTCGTGATGTCGTTCGGCTTGACGAATGCCCCTGCAGCTTTTATGGATCTGATAAACCGCATGTTTCGGCCGTACGTAGACAAGTTTGTGGTCGTGTTCATCGATGACATACTAATATATTCTAAGAACGAGGCAGAACACAAGGAACACCTGAAGACCGTGCTGCAGACATTACGAGAGCATCAGTTGTTCACTAAGCTCAGCAAGTGTGAGTTCTGGTTGAACAACGTGGCATTCCTTAGACATGTCGTCTCGATAGAAGGCATCACCGTAGACCCAAAGAAGATAGAGGCGATGGTGGACTGGAAGCAACCTACGTCAGCTAGCGAAGTTTGAAGCTTTCTGGGCCTAGCGGGATACTTTCGTAGGTTCGTAAAGGATTTTTCTAAACTGGCCTCGCCTTTGACTCGCCTTACTCAGAAAGGGATTGCATACAAATGAGGTGATGACTGCGAAGCCAGCTTTCGAGAACTTAAGCGACATCTTATTTCAGCTCCAATTTTTTCACTTCCAGATGGGGTAGAGGAGTTTCAGATATACAGTGACGCTTCAGGACTCGGCTTGGGATGTGTGCTTATGCAAAGGGATAAGGTAATATCGTACGGCTCCAGGCAACTGAAGCCGCACGAGAAAAACTACCTGACACACGACTTAGAATTGGCGGCAATTATATTTGTACTGAAGTTGTGGAGGCATTATCTTTATGGTGTTGCTTGCAAAATCTTCACAAATCACAAGAGCCTCAAGTATCTATTCACCCAACGGGAACTGAACCTCCGGTAGCGGCGTTGGCTAGAACTGATTAAGGACTATGATCTGACGATCGCATATACACCGGGCAAGGGAAACATCGTTGCTGATGCTCTGAGTCAGAAGCATGTGGGCTCGTTATCCATAAACAACCATTTACTTTGGGATCTAGAGGCGATGGGCATCGAGTTTTGAGTTTGACATCAAGGAGTGCAGCTGGCACCACTCCATCTTGAACCGAGTTTACGTGATAGAATCAAATCAGCTCAGGAGGGCGATCAGTTCCTAGTGAAGGTACGCGGACTGATCTCGGCGGGGAAGACGTCTGACTTTGTGGCAGGCGAAGATGGGGCCTTATGGATGAAAGGAAGGCTATATGTTCCTAGCGACCCAGAACTCCGAAGGAAAACTATGCGAAGTATTCGTTGCATCCGGGGAGCACTAAGATGTACATGGACTTACGCAAAACCTTCTGGTGGCAAGGTATGAAACGGAATGTGGTGACCTTTATGTCACAATACATGGTCTGTCAACAGGTGAAAGCTGAACATCAGAGGCCCGGCAGGGAGCTGCAGAACCTCGCTATTCCCGAGTGGAAATGGGACAATATCACTATGGATTTCATCATGGGATTTCTGAAGACGCTGTGGGGGCATGGTGCGATTTGGGTCATAGTTGATCGTTTGACCAAATCAGCCCACTTTTTTCCTATAAAAGTTACTTGGAGCGTCGATCGGTTAGCACAGATTTACATAGACGAGATTGTTCGATTACATGGAGTACCTACCTCAATCGTCTCTGACCGTGACGGATGTTTCTTATCTCGTTTCTGGACTAGCCTACAAGGGAACCAAGCTACAGTTCAGTACCGCATACCAACCCCAGACTGATAGCCAGACAGAAAGAACAAATTAGATACTTGAAGATATGTTACGGCTGTGTGCAATCGATTTGAAGACTAGTTCGGACACGCACCTCCCGTTGGCAGAGTTCGCGTACAACAGCAGCTACCAATCGAGCATCCAGATGGCACCGTATGAAGCACTTTATGGGCGCAAGTGTCGATCTCCAATCTGTTGGGACGAAGTCGGCGAGCGACAGGTACTCGGGCCAGAGCTGGTGGAGCAGGCAGTTGAAAAAGTTTGCTTGATTCGAGAAAGACTCCGTACTGTACAGAGCCGACAGAAAATCTATGCCGATGCTCATCGTAGGCCTTTGGAGTTCATGGTCGGGGATCATGTCTTCTTAAAGTGATGCCGATGCGTGGGGTGATGCATTTCGGCGTGAAGGGCAAACTGAGTCCCAGGTTTGTCGGCCCCTTTGAAATACTGGAACGAGTGGCAGCTGTGCCATACCGGATTGCACTACCTCCCGCCTTGGCTGGAGTGCACGACGTATTCCATGTTTCTCAACTTCAAAAGTATGTGCATGACCCGAGTTATGTGGTTAGCTTCGAACAATTAGAACTGCGCACGGATTTATCATACTTAGAGGAGCCGGCACAGATTCTGGATCGTAAGGAGAAAGTACTTCGCAACTGTACGATGTCCTTGGTTCGTGTGCCATGGCAGAACCATAAGTTGGGGAATCAACTTGGGAGATGGAATCGGAGATGAAGGAGAAGTATCCATCATTGTTCATTCAGTCAGAGGTAGGGCCTTGTTCTTAAGTTTCGGGACAAAACTTTTTTTTAATGGTATATTATGGAGTACCTCAAATCCCGATCCGACCGGGACGAGCACTATGTAATTGGGCTTGTGGCTAGTCCATCTGAGTCGTAGATTAGATCTCGGCATCTTCTTGCCACGGACGAAATGCGATGATCCTTTCCAACTCATGGAAAGGCCTCTATTGAAACGAGTCCAATAGTTTTCGTGTTTGGTTGCTTAGTTTTCTTGATTGCCGCTTTGGGATTTTGATTTGGTGTTGCTTTCGATTTGCTTGGTTTTCGCGGCTAGTTTTATCGTTTGGAGCTTGGATTCTTGGGGAGTTCGGCAAGGAAGGATAGGCAATAATTCTAACTCGGTGCTCGTACTGTTGTATGTCTGTGTAACTGACGTTTCATCGTCGCTAAGCAGGATTCCTTATTTCAGCATCTTTTGCTTAACCAGTGAGTGGTTTGAACCCTTCTTTCCTACTTCTTCACGCCCACATCTCTAATATTTCAAACATTCACTCGATGATGCCCGGTTGGATGCCTAGGAAATCCTTAGCCACAATGCATGCCAGCCACTAAGAAAGGAACATGGGAATTGTAGACTATTTTTACTATATGCTTGCATACCTTATAAACTTGAGTTGTTTGTAAAGGAAGTTGGTTGTTGGTTGCGGCCTTGTGCCTCGGATAGAGTTTGGACCTATGGGATACCAAAATCGGAACACTGCTTGAGAAAATATAAACTGTTGCATAAGATATACATTGCTGCTTTACTTCTTCTGTTTATTTTGATGCATTGTATGATATATGAATTATTCATGCATTTGCATGGTCTGGGACAACTTGTGCACAAGGTTTGGCATTTTCTCGAAACGGTATTCTGGGACACTGGAACCGTATCGATCCGGAGGAAAATATTTGATTCGTGGTAGTCATGATGCATTTCGGGACCTCCAGCAGGGCTTGCTACCCGGGCTGATAGGGCGCGCCGTTAATGCTTGAAATAAGTCCCTAAGGTGTCGATCACACCAATGACCGCATATAATAGAACACATGCTAATTTATTATCTTGTGTAGATGGTAAGTATACTTGTGTTTCGTTGCAGGGAAGGCGTGCATCGGTTGAGTAAGCAATCGGTGTACTAGTTGGATTCGATGCTATTTTCATTCCTATCAAAATATGCAACTGATATGAATTGAATTCATTTGCTTCCTTATAGAAAGATCATCTTAATGCATGCTCGCCCCTAATAAGCTAGTGTCGATTTAGTCGAGTGGGTTCATCCCGCTCACCAATACAAGTTGAGTACTGACCCACGTTGTGGGCAACTATTTCAGGCACTCAGACGGTGCAACACTAGTACATAGCGAGGAGGCGTTAGGAGCACCTCTATTTTGAAGTATAGCTGGAGTCAGTTCATTTTGAAGGCTTAGAATTTAATCTATATAAGGGCGTAATGTATGAACGACGTGGACTATCTGATGGAGCGCGCCCAGCCTTTTGAGTTATCTTTTGTAATGCAATTCAAGTAGCCGAGAAGGCGCATCAATGTAAACTCTATGTAAATTACTCTGAATTATCAATAAAAAAGCATGTTTCTTCCTGCACTTGTGTTAAATCTTCTGTGAATGTGTTTTCTAAATTGTGTTTCAAAATGGGTTCCTATCACTGCACGTCCTTGCCTTGTGCGAGCGCAACTCCAGGCTCGCATGGCATCACGCCCCAGCGAGGACGATTGGTTCCGTAAGGGTTCCAACGAGGACGATTGACCCTTTCGGGATCGGGGCGTGACACGTGCCATGCCCGGATCACCCGCAGGCTAATCGATCATCCCCGCTAGGCAAGAATCACCACGCCAGTGCTCCCATAGGACAATTACTTTGGCCCATCTGGGCGTGATGCCGCACTAGCATGAGCCGCGCCCGTGCAAGGCCGTGGTTTATTGGCTGGATGTAAGAGGTCTAAGCCAAAGAGTCGCACAGATTATCCGAGTGCAGTGGAATTACAAACGCATAAGCGATTGGTAACAAGTTCACTGAGTCGTCAGTAGCGGAAGCATTAAAATAACACAAGTATTGAAGTGAAGCAAACTCTTTATTGATATTTGCACAAGTGTTACAAGCGATGTATAGCCAAGATTACAAGTCGCTCAAGCCTCTCTCTCTCTGAAACAGTAAAAGCGTGTCAAGTTTCTACATTTATTGAATGATGAACAAGTGATGTTCCAATATTATATTTTGTATATGTGCTTCAGTTCCCGACGCAACGCTCCAAGGCTTCAGAGTGAACTCCATGCCTTAGAATGCACCACGGAGGAGGCATCCATACTGAACGAGGTTCTCCCGCATCCTGTAAGCAATCTGGTGGGTTATCAGTACATGAATGCACTGGTAGAGAGGCTACTCGCCCGCTCGATAAATCCAAACACGTAATATAGGTTCCGTGCACCATCTATTTAGTTATCTTTTTAATCTTTCCTTAGGATCAGTTTTATGGCAATACTGAATAGCCTAACTCGTGTGGCATTGCGCTGTGCGATATAAGAGGAACATGGCGAGACTTACCAACTTACTATTTATCCTTTCCTGTCCAAGGCAAACCAAGTAAATTCAAACATGAGCATATATATGACAAATACAGGGCAATAACATATGCAAACACAAGTGTAGTGAGCGAGATTGTGTTTCGGGTGCACGAGTTACACAGATTTATTTGAAAGTGTTGCTTTGGATGTTCAAATGTTTCTATTACTCACAAGGGTCTCATAATCATATCGTTCAGCTATTTCAGACTTATTGGATGCGACACAATGACTCGTACGCGGATTGCCACTAAGCGAGGATGACTTATCTATATGAATAGAAGATCACTGACATAGCCATAAAGGACAGGATCTTATTAGTCTCATGACGGAATGGGTGCAACGCTTGATAAGAAACGAGCAACTCACAAGCGAACAGAGAATACCGAAGAGCCATTGCACGCCGTCCCGCCGATACAAACGACTATCATGGGTAAACGGCTAGTCCAAGGTTGTATGCCTTACCAAGGCCCGAATATCGTGTATTGCTCGACCAAAACCGGCGTCGTATACCATAACCGACTTTGCCCTGCAATACACCATATATTCCTCCTAGGCCGGTACGATCCTGGTGCCCCGCTGATCGTCCAAGGAATCACATACCTCGTGCACAAGTTGTCCGTGACCATGCAAGTCTTGTGTCATTCTAGATTCACAACATGACATAATAATTCTGATTCTTTTGCTGAACAAATATTGCTCCATGAGCTGTGATTTATGGTTTACTTAACATGATTCCCGTTCAAAGTTAAATACAACTTGATGCATTCCCCAGGTTCAGAAATTGCCTTGGCGACCTAACGGTCCTGGATACTTGCAGGTTCATATTGCACAAAAGAACTATTTGATAGTCTTCTAACTAATAGGATACATGCTCAACACGAATGATGTTACTTGTTTGAGGCATAATTTCGTAAGGCAAATATTGAAATTAGGCAACGTGTACAAACTACACTAAGCGGGTAGGCCTGCATTCATATTGAAAACTTAGGCATTTACTTTGGCTCGGGCTCGAAGGTAAGCCGAGGAGTGAAACCGTAAGGGACTTACCGAGCGACATAATCTAGGATCGTACAGTGTAAACAAGTGAATAGTGCACTAAGAAGAGTATATACATATTGATTCTACTCGAGGCATAGCGGGGTCTAGTTGCACAAGGCAAATGTAGCATGCGAGGTCTACATATATAAGCAAAGTTTTATTTCCATGTTCTAGCACCAACAATACAAGTTGGGATTATTCCCTTAGCTAGGTGCGTTGGATTCTTATTAGCATACAGGGGGTGATTCACCTAGCGACTCGCATGTAACATCCATATTTTAAGTGTGCTGGCTAATCAAAGACAAGTTCATCATAGCCACCCACCTTAGCGATGATTTGCCTCGTTCGAGGGATACTCCGAACGAGCCTCTGAAAGCCTAAGCCGAAACTCCTGTAGGGCCAAGTCTGAAAATCCTCTTGCCTCAAACAAGTATTCTCGCTGAAACAAAGTGGGTCGGGACGTTGCACTTTTGTCGTTTGAATCGACAGTCCGCTTGAGTGGAACGAGGTATTATATTATACACCACTCAGAAAAAGTCTCATCCTCGAGACTTTCTGAGCGTAAGTCATTCTATCGCATTATTGAATATATTCCAAGCATAGCAATAAGTACCACTAAATTCATTTGAACACAATCCCTATACATTCCTTACGTTGTGTTGCATGTATGTTGAGTCGGTCTCATTAATGCCTTAGAACGGGACATGTTGCTTAACGCAAGGTTGTAGAAGCATAAAAAATACGCTGGGAAGCTCTACGCAACATATTGACGCAAAGCAGCGTAAACAGAGGCCTTCAGAGCCATCAAGCATGCAACAGAGCTTTTTTCGCTAAACACAGCGTAAAATATTAAAAGCTCAAAGGACCATCCGCGTAAGTGCAGTATGTCCAGGATGCTTCAGCGTAAAACAGGGTTCTTCGTCGCCTTCTGGGCGTAAAACCCATCCGCTTTCAATATAGCATTAAAGTGTACAAGGGAAGCTTCGTGTTCTCTGAAGTGAACCTGTCAGATCCTGCAATGAACCTGACGTCTGGACTTCTGACAAAGGGATACTGCACGGCTACCCAGATGACGGCTATAATGATGGCACAGCACTGCAACCCAGGCTGTCATTTACCGCCATCTCCTTTGCGTAAACTGCTTTTACGTGCACAAAGGGATACGCTGCCTTATTTTACACAGGCAGACATGAGCTGTTTACGCTCTGCAGTAGACAAACCGCCTGCCACATCAAAAGCTGTACTCTGTACGGGGCTCGAGGCACGTCTCTACGTCCAGTGCACAGAGCGATGACAGTTGCTCGAGGCACGTCTCTACGTCTAATGCACAGAGCGGTGACAGTTTCTCGAGGCACGTCTCTGCGACTGATGCACAGAAGGGCTGCAGACCTTCAAAAACATGCCTCTGCATTTAATGCACAGGATAGTGGCAAATCTCGATATTTAATGCAAGAGATTTGATTATATCTTCAAAAGCCGTAATTTCGGCTAAGACGTCCACATCAGCACTCTGGCACGGTACGCAGCGGCTTCTACGCCCATTCAGCTCCTGTGCTCACTCGGCTTCTACGCCCATTTGGCTTCTACGCCCACTCGGCCTCTACGACCACTCGGCTTCTACGCCCACTCGGCCTCTATGAACACTCAGCTTCTACGCCTATTTCGGCTTCTATGCCTACTTGGCTTCTACGCCATGGTGACAGACATTGGCTTCTATGCCCACCTCTTCTACACAAGGGATACCTACCAACGTGGCTTCTACGCCGTGATCTTCGTAGCGATTATACACGTTTTGTCCCTTAGTTGGACCCGCGTCACACGCTCATTCAAAGGATCATCTATACGCAGGCATTGGTTATTTTAACCGTTGTGTAAAAGGGTGATATACTTTCCACTCCTCGGTTTCTATACCGACGGAGTAGTCACTATCACTAAAACTCTATAAATAGAGACCTCTATCAATGAGGAAGAAGGTCGACAAATCGCAAGGTCGGAAATTGGTCAAGAAAACCAATATCAGATCCACGGTCAAAAATTGGTCAAGAAAACCAATATTAGATCCAAGGTCGAACTTCCAAGAAAGATCGAACCAGAGGTCAAGAGAGAGAGAGAGAGAATCCGGAGCTTAGGCAAAGAGTAGGGATCGACGACTTTGGCATCGTGCATCCACCCTCTTTCGCAACCTTCGAAGCTGCTTCCTGTCTTCTACGGCACTTCTTCATCATTGTGTGGTCCAAGGGCTAAAGTGATCGACTGCAGATCAGACACCTATAGCAATATTTACCCAGATTAAATAAATTGTACTCCCACATCCTCGTATAGGATCAAATTGTACAAGTTTGTTTGTAAACCAAAGAAGGCGGGTTTCATGTAAAACCTCGTATTATATACACTTCGTTCTTTCGTTTAATACCACAAACAAGATGGTGACTCTGCTGGGGACGTCTTTATCTTCTGATGAGGAAGTAATTGCTCAACACAATACGGTATCTGTAGGAACCGTGAAGAAGACACTGGTCGTCCAATTCGACCAGTCTGCCTACGAAGACATGCTTCGAACCGGGGGTAGCTCTCACCCTCTCTCCGTCCAAGACAACAGGAAGCTGCGCAAGGTCTGGATGCCCAAGACCTCCTCTACCATTCCTGTGGACTCTCCGATCTCTCCGACCAATGAGGTTGTAGCATTGCTCCCTCCGTGCCCCGCACATAAAATTCAGTCTCCCGCTACGCGCGGTACAGACGAAACTTCGGGCAAAGCCTCGGTGCTAACCCAGAAGTATCCACTGCGCTCTACGCATAGAAACCAGTCTCCCGCTACGCGCGGTACAAACAAAACTTCGGGCAAAGCCTCAGCGCTAACCCAGAAGTATCCACTGCGCTCTACGCGTAGAAACCAGTCTCCCGCTACGCGCGGTACAGACAAAACTTCTGATGATGCCTCAGCGCCAAATCGAAAGTACAAATCATGCTCCATGCGCAAGACAACATCTGACCTCTACGGGGAACCAGATGAGCGTTGTGATCTCCGTAAGGCAAAGCAAGCGGCAGGGTACTCAACTTCTCGGCCTTTACGCCAGCGAGGAGCAATCTACCTACCCTCCGGATTACGCGGGAAGCCGATGGCCGACTGAGGACCTCTTCAGCTTTACGCCAGTCTGAGCAAATCTCTAAATTACGCCAGACGAAGTCCCACGACATAAAGCAAGCTCAGGTTGCAGAAAGATACCCTCCCCGGGGATTATCCTCCACCTAGATGGCCAACCTATTGTACACAGGTGGCACAGGAAAAACCATGGTGCCCAATCTCCGCATGCCTACTGATGGGAACAAAAGGAACAAGCCGTCGTCTTCTTCTTCTGCAGCTCCTCCTGACTTGCGCAAATATCTAATCCAGAAGCGTAAGGAGAGGGGACCTTCCAACATGTCTATTACGCCCCCTGGCCAGCAATGTTGTAATAGTCATAAGATTGTGATTGACTGCTGTTGTTCTAAAGCAAAACGGTCGGTTTTTGACCGGTTGAGCTACTCTCTGTCTTTCCAGAAAGAAGAGCCCGCGCATGCATCCGTGAACATGGCTTCACACATACCTAGAGGAGGGTCGAGCTCAAGACGTCATCCCTCTAGGCCTCCGAGCCGAAGAAGATTCGAAGATCTCCTCAGGAACGCTGAAGCTGGGGTGTTCCAAAATACCCGTGCAAGGTCATAGCAACCAGCTTCGTACTCGTCTGATTCCGATGCTGGGGGTCGCTAGTCTCCCGGATCAGATGCTGAGAGTATATAGTCGACTTCTGCAGCGACCTATACTAATCCTTCAATGACGCCCAGGGAAATAGGAGTTTATGCCGTTGAAGATGAACGGGAGGAAGCTTCACCGTCAGGAAACGCGGAACAACGCATCACTATACTGGAGACATCTCTGAAACAAATGCAATCCATAATGGAGAACATGCACCAGATAATGCTAACTCAGCACGCAACTGCCATGGCTCAAGCATCGGTCCCGCCAACTCAGATAGGTGTGGGTGTAGACTTACCACCATCCAACCCGAGCCAAGAGCCTGCTCTAGATCAAGAGTCAGCAGTTCCTCCGCTTCCTCACTCGAAGAATATATTACCTCCCGTTGGAGTTACGATACAACCAACTCCGCACTACACCGTAGTCCCGCTTCCAACTGAAAATTCGATGCAGGCAGTATGGGAGTTGAAAGCCCAGTTTGACGCCTTGAAGCACAAAGATCAGCTCAAGAAACTGGGAATCAACCAGCCTTACCCAGCTATCTGGGAAGAGGTCCCTTTCCCTCCGAGGTACAAACCTCAGACTATGGCTCTGTTCGAGGGAAAAATATTACCAAGTCAGTACATGAACTATTTCAGTATGATGACGGTGTTGCTACAAGGGAACGACGCCCTCCTCACTCGGGTGTTCAAGGGCTGCCTCTCAGGAGTAGCCTATCAGTGGTACCGTAGCTTGGCAGACAACTGCATTACTTCCTTCAAGGACTTCAAAGCTTTATTCTTTACGCGATTCTACGAGGGAGGAATGGACATGTCTATGTCCTCTCTCATCGAAGTCAAGCAGAGGGAAAGGAGGACGTTTGCACCTTCGTCGAACATTTTCGTCAGGCCACCATACAGATGCCTCCAGGAGTTCCAGACTCTATGTTAGTAGACATTTGCAGGAAGAACCTCCTTCCCGTAGTCTCGGTATTTACAGGACCATATCAGTTCCATGATTGGCCCTCGTTCATTATCTCGGCAGTAGCCGCCAAAGACAACAGTCGCAAGGCGTGCGACAATGGCATCATGATCTCCGCCTCTGACAGATGCAAGAGGTCATCTCCCAGCAGCGACCATCCTCGCAGCTCCAAAGGAAAAGAAGCTCTGGCGATCAGTACGGCCAGGCAAAAGACTGCGGCAACCGCACAAGCGAGACCCGGGACTTCCAGGCCCGTCGAAGTCTACTCTTTCGACGACAATAATATCCCAAGTATATTCGAGTGTCTCGTTAAAAGTGGCAAGATCACCCTTCCGGAGCTGAGGCGGGCCCAAGAAGTCGGCAGTACTAACGACCCCAAATACTGCATCTTCCACAAATACGTACACCACCCGACAAAGGCGTGTTACATACTGAAAAGGAAGATCCAGGGTTTGATCGATGCTAAGTCCATCACTCTGCACAACACCGAGAAGACGGTCACGGCCAACATGATCTCTCTGCGGTTTGACAATCTGCCTTTCCAAGAAGTCTCGGACGGTGTCACACCCATTTCCCGGACCACGATGAACATCGTCAATCTCCCTCCAGCTAGGGGTCAAAATCATGACCTGTACCCCTAACCACCCGGCAGGGCGAGATTATGTGGGTTCATCCGGATTTGGTGTCATAGCGAGGAGGAGACTAAAGCTACTAAGACTACGTCTAGAAAGAGCTCCAAATGCAAACCATGCCATATGGTCGCAACTTCTTCGCCATCAGACGAAGATGAGGTATTTGCTGCAACCCGTTCAGGAAAAGCCTACCTCAACGACTACGGAGCAAGTCAGGAAGATGCACCGGCGGACGCTTCAGCTGCCAAACCTTCAGGACCAGGCCCCACCGTACCAGATGCCGGTCCTTCAAAACCAACTCCGGCGGACAAGGGGAAGCAAAGAAAAGTGCGCTTTGATAAACTTATGAAAAACATTCCAAACAAAGGTTTAGAGAAGCCAGACAACTTTGACATACTGGCCCAACTGGCTAATACACCAGCCAGGCTGTCCATCTTCGAGCTACTCAGGCTCTCCCAAGACACTCGTCTAGCCCTGAGTGAAGCACTGATGCAGGCAGAGGCATGCTTGACCCAGCTCAAGTCCCCCGACGAAGAACCAGTGGCATGTCCTCAATGCCACAGTGTAATGGAAGTGGTCCCAAATATCACTTTCACTCAAGACGACATGCTGTTAAAACATAACAGGCATGACAGGCCCCTCTATTACACCGGGTACGTCGGTTCCATGGAGGTCGATCGGATTTACATAGATCCGGGATCGTCGATCAGCATCATCCTTCACAGTCTACTCAGACCGCTGAGGATTCCTACCAGCGAATTGGCTTACACCTCCACTACAATCGTGGGTTTCAATGTCGGAAGAAGTAAGCCGTTGGAGAAAATTTGCCTGAGGATCCAGATTGGCAACCTCAGATCGGTGGCCACATGTTACGTCATCGATTCAGAGGTATCCTACAACATTTTGCTGGGAAGACCGTGGATCCACGACCACAACATCGTTCCTTCAACTCTACATCAATGTCTTAAATATGTAGACTCCCAAGGAATAGTACAAACGGAGGTTACTGACCTAAACCCGTTTAAAGGAGTAGAATCCTACTATTCCGATGCTGTGTTGTACTCTCAAGACCACACAGGAGAACTGTCAGGCGAGGCAGAGAAGGAATCCTACCGGGAAACAGAAGAACCCTCTGCCACACTACCGCTGTCAATCAGAGTGAAAGGACGAACCACTCGTCCAAAAGCCATGGAGCATATGGCTATCCACCTGAACAAGACCAAGTCAGGAAAAGGGAGTGATCCTCTAGTGATCACTTTGAACCAGAAGCCTCCACCCTTGGTTATCATCCTTCGGCGCAACAGGCAGCCGACCGATGTAAATGCAACTAGGAACTGAATTCCAGATGATAATAAACATCCTCTTTTCCAGTATATTGATGCTCAAATTCTAAATCAGGAATCCACTCCCCGTGACGAGGTAGAACCCATAGCACAAAAATTCTTGGAAGTTATGAACTCCTACCGTCCATATGTCTGGGAAGTAGCGTTATCATCCAACGTTCTCACGACGTATGGACCACATGAGGATTCTATCTTCATTGTCCCACCTACCTGCAGCAGCCAGCGTTCAATAGTCTTCGACCGCATGCGCAATCAACCGGCTATCCAGGAAGATTCTTTCAATGATGATGCTGGAAAAAATACAAATTCACCGATACAGCCCGCAAGCGTTGAGGATCATGCAAAACATAGGCTACGACTTGAAGCGGAAGCCAGGCCTCAACTACGGAAGAGGCAGACGAACGCCGCTGCGCGGCGACCCCTACTATCAACGAACTCATTTCGGGTTGGGGTATGCCACCTCCAGACTATTCATATCATCTCCAGGATCAACCCTCTTCGAGTACTAATGAGCAAGCCAAGTGCTCTTAATTCCCGACTCGCGACTTGGGCGATGCTATTAACACCATATGACATGGTATACGTCCCGCAGAAGTCCATCAAAGGCCAAGTGCTGGCCGACTTCCTAGCTGCTCATCCGATCCCGGAGGCCTCCAAATTATACGAGGATATTCCCGACGAAGTTGCAGAATGTAATTCCGCAATGGAAAGTGATGCATGGCAACTGTTCTTCGACGGCGCCTCCAGGACTGGTCCCAAGGGAAACGTGGTTTCAGGGGTAAGAATCATCCTGGTCACTCCTGATAAACTCGTCATCTACCGAGCATATTCTCTTAGCGAGCCATGCTCCAACAATGTGGCAGAGTACAACGCTCTGTTAATCGGGCTCCAAGTCGCCAAAGAGCTGGGGGTCGAGTCCCTAGAAGCTTTCGGTGATTCTCTGCTTATCGTCAATCAAGTCAGGGGAATATATGAAGTCCAGAATCCAGACCTCATCCCCTATCACCAAGCAACGGTCGAGATAGCCATGACATTCAAAGGGTTCTTCCTAGAGCATGTACCTCGATCTCAGAATCTGGAAGCTGATGCCCTAGCCAGTCTAGCTGCGGATTTAGCCACTCCTATAAGAAGGCAGAATTCGGTAATCCTTCTTAACAGAGATTTATTCTCTGCGAAGAACAACCTTCACATAGAACGCAGCTACACTGTGAACACAGATCCCCCTAGAAGAGACTGGAAAAGTCCCTTCATAGATTTTGTCGCATACGAAATCTTGCCGGAGGACCCCAAAGAAGCAGTATCCGTCAAAAGACGATCATTACGCTTCTACTTCGATGCATCTTCACAATGCCTATATCGCCGGACTTACGACGGACTGCTATTAAGATGTCTCTCTGACGACGAAGCACAGCAGATTATCTGGGAAGCTCACGATGGCGTATGCGGAGCACATCAGCGCGGTCCTAAGCTACAGGATCGTATAAGAAGAATGGGCTATTACTGGCCCACTATGATAGCAGACGCGATCAACTATAAAAGACAATGCAGAGCCTGTCAGGTTCATGCAGACTTCATACATCAACCGTCTGAATATCTACATCCTACGGTTGCATTCTGGCCTTTCGAAGCATGGGGTATGGATATCATTGGTCCTATTCACCCGTCTTCTTCTAGAGGTCACCGGTTCATACTGGCCATCACGGATTACTTCTCCAAATGGGCAGAGGCGATCCCTCTTACCGAGGTAAAGGTGTCTAATGTAATCGGCTTCATCAAGCATTACGTCATTTATCGCTTTGGGATTCCCCGAAGGATAATCCATGACAATGGGCCTCAGTTCATCAGCCAAGCGTTTCATCGATTTTGCGATAAAAATCGGATACATAATGTTGCCTCTATGGCATATTATCCAGCTGCTAATGGTTTGGCGGAAGCTTTCAACAAAACTATTATCAAACTCTTGAAGAAGTTCGTCTCTTCAAACAAAAGAGATTGGAATGAGAAGCTGGGCGAATGTCTCTGGGCATACCGCACAACGGTACGAACACCGACAGGTTGTACCCTATTTTCACTGGTCTACGGGAGTGAAGTAGTTCTCTCCATTGAAATCTAGATCCCGTCACTCAGGATAGACGTGACTAATGAGCTGACTCAAGAAAAGAATGACCTGTTAAGGCTTCAAGAGCTAGAAGGATTAGACGAGAAATGCCTCCAAGCTCAACAGCGCATCGCGCTCTACCAAGCACGCATTTCCAGAGCTTTCAATCATAGAGTAAAGGAAAGAGTGTTCAAAGTTGGCGAGCTAGTTTTAGCCGTAAGAAGGCCGATGATTCTTACTCACAGGAGTAAAGGCAAATTCTAGCCCAAATGGGAAGGCCCTTATGTGATCGAGACAATGTTCTCAAACGGCGCTTACAGGTTAGCCCAGCCTAATGGAGACCTGTTAATGGCTCCTATCAACGGTAAATTCCTGAAAAGGTACTATGCTTAACCTCCTCTGCTCAAGTGGAATATAGCGAGAATCTCAATTCTGACAAAACTACTTCCAAAACGAAACTAGTTGGGTCATATTCTATCATGTCCATATAACCTCTGAATAGATATGTTCGACTAATTTGGAAAATACGATACCTATCACGTCCATATTACCTCTGATAGCGTCTTGTCTACCAACTTTAGTCAAAGCATATTCTATCATGTCCGTATGACCTATGAATAGATATATCCTACCAAAGCATATTCTATCATGTCCGTATGACCTCTGAATAGATATGTCCTGCTAAAAGTTTATCGAGGGTCTATCACGTCCATACTACCTCTGATATCACTCTCGCCCAAACCTGTCATTTACATTCCGAAATGATGGGTCCACAGAGTCAGAAAAGATTTGTTTTATTTATTCCCAAAAAGAGCAAAATTACATTTGGGAAGCAAAAAGAAGAAAGAATACATCATTGTGGGGGAGTGGTCAGATCGCGAACCAGTTGTACCAGTGCAGCTATCCTCTCATTCCTGGAAACCAAGACATCAGCGCGGGCCCGCTCCAGCCGTGCCTCGGGATTGCTCATAAAGGACAGCTCGGCCCTTGCCCGAAGAGAGCCAGCATGGGCAGCTTCTGCACGCTCCAGATCCCGACGTGCTGTGCTTAGTCGACCAGTCGCTATATCTACCTGCCAACGACTGAGAAGCCCACTCCTCTGCCAGAGCGAGTTTTTCCTTCAACTTACGGGCCCTCGCTACGTTCCCTTCATGCTCGGATTGATACTTCGTCTGAAGAACAAGAGCCTTCGCCACGACAGCTTCTCTTTTATCCATCTCCAGCTTATATGCTTTGATGGAGTTATCTAGGCTTTCCAGCTGTTTAGTAAGCCGCACAGTCATGAGGTCGTATCTGGCCTGGACCTCAGCTTCAAGGCTGCCCCGAGCCAGCTGCAAGTATTCGTTAATAGGTTGCTCTAAACCATTAACCATCACCTCCAGGGCGTCAGCTACCCCAGAATCGCCGAACTCCCTGACCGCCCCGATCGAAAACTGAGAAGCCTTCTTCAGAAGCTCGAAGTCTAGATTCTTTGCCAACACCATTGATATCAGCGTTTTCAAACTGGTATAAAAGAGGCTGGTATATTGCTCGGTCAGCGTAACTAGATCCGATTGGACGCCAAGAGTGGCCGCGATATTGGTGAGTCTCCCTCCAGGAATGATTACAGACGAGGTGGCCACAGCCACCGTCTCGATAAGTGGTGCGACCGAAGGAGGTGCGACAATGATGGTCGAAGTCATGGACATACTCGCGAGAGGCGAGGTCACAATAACGGGTTCGTCCTCCTCTTGAGATGACGAAACCACTCCGGGCGAGCTGGCCCCCAAAGATATTTCCTCTTCGAAGTCGGTCACCTCCGTATCATCGCCAGGAGCCCGAGCAGAGCCAGAAGTCGCTTCAACGCTATACTCCCCGTGGACGCCGTCCCCAGAGGAGGACAAGAAGGTTGATATCAATATGATGGTAATCTTTCTAAGAGGAGACACAAAGATGACATTTACCCGTAGCCAACGGTATATATGTCGCATCTGCAGCCGATGTAGCTAAATCACGCCTTAATGACGCAATGCGAACTGTCATACCTGGAGAAGGGGGTGTGCCCACCGACATCGCCAGGTGCTCTACCGAGCCTTCACCAAGACGCAGTCGAGGTTCGTCAGCTGGAATCTCGCTAGGCATGCTCACGGACACGGCAGGAGTTTCATCCCTTGCTGGTCTAGGGAAAGATTCTCTCATTTGCCTCGACCACACAAGCGATTTCGTTCCACTACCGGAGGCGGTGGCAGCAACGACAGACTCAAGCAGGGGTTCTCCGGCACCGCCAGCCGAAACTGAGGGTCCCTCTCCGAAAGGCGAGGAACCTACAATCAAAGAGACATCCCCAACAGGGGAGACAGCAGGATCCTCTCTAGGAGCCTCAATACCAAGAATGCGGAGAGGACGAGCAACCGTCTCCTTCCTCCTCTTACGAAGAGAAGCCTCCTTGGGAGCAGGAGCCCTTCGCTTCCCAAAGACTACCAAAGCCCCCGCAGGCGGAGGCACTTCACAACTCGGCACCGACACCAGAGGCTCATCCGGAGTGACGAACTCCTCACCCTCGTCAGAAAAAACCGAGGGGACTTCGACTCTTCCCCCGGGCTTGGGAGAAGGCACCCTAAAGCTTCCATGCATGTCAAAATCACGATGGAAGGTGTTGATCGCCACGTAGAACTGGGCATACGAATGGAGGATGCGCAGCTCCGTGGAGAGTGTGTCGACCGGCACGATAAAGATTGCTCCCGTACAACCCATGATAAAATATTGCCATCCTCTGGCTCCATCAATGAGTCCGCCCCTAGACCTGAAGCTGGTGACGGCATTGCCCACGTGCAACTGATCGTACCCAAACTGCCTAGCAAACCGACTGGGCAAGTAGGTCTCGAAGAAGCAATGATCTTCGCTTCTGTACAACAAATGGGAGGGTCTAATACAGACCAACCAATTAAAAGCTTCCGGAGAAAGATTGCTCTTCTCTCCACCTAAATCCTCAAGCCTAATCCCCGATTGGTTGCGATGTACAGAGGGGACAATGCAGAGGAGCTTCCAGCAATGATTGAGGTTCAGCACCAGCCGACAGTCTAAAACTGTGTTTACGTTCCAGGGAGAGTCCTTGTAGTTCAGCAAGAAACTACCCCCCGAACTACTGCCAGGGCCGGGAGATATCACCCGGGGGTTATGAAGAATTAACCATCCCATCAAGTACAGGTATGGTAATTCTACCCTGGAAAAGCTATCACGCCAAGCTTCATCGACGAGCAGCCCATCAGTCATGGCTCTCAAGTCAGCCTGTATACGGCACACCATGGCAGGGAGCAAGCCCAGTCTTGCCCCGAACACCAGACGTACGGCAGGCCACAGGATGTTCCAGTGAATACGGTCCGCGGACGCGATGCCAGGCACCATGACTCGATGCAGCCATATGGAGAGAAAGCCAGCCAGCCGGGCTTCCTTAGACAGAGGCCTGCGGCAGCGCCTCAAGTAACTGTAGGCCTTAGTGCCTTCAGGATACTTTCCTACCCCGTCATTGAGAATCTGATCTGGAGCTTTAGCATCCTCCATAAGATCCTCGACGACCTGGGCACTGAGCACGCCCAAACAGTTCACAGGCTCATTCTTGCCCCCCAAAACTTTCTCTGACTTGGCGGCCCTGGCTCGGTGGAAGAAGAGGTAGGACGTCCACTTAGTGGTGTGAGCCAAATCAGAAGGCTCATCATAAAAAGTGGTGCATGCGAAGTAGTGGCACATCAGCTCCTGATACACATCCACAACCCGAGGGTCCGAGTCCTCCAACTCCCGGTTGGTGGGAACATACTCTTCATATGGGGTATCCCCCATCGGCAGTCTCGAGATCACTGCCATCTCATGGAGGGCCAACCCCAACTCCCCCAGTTGAGTGGCGAAGGTCCCGGTGAGCGGAATGTATCGCTCCATCAGTGCCAGAAACAGGTTAGGGTTGGGAGGCAACCCAACACTCGTCGTACTCACAGCAGCATACAGTCCAATGACCTCCAGCTCTCTCCAAAAATGCTTCAAGGCCCAGTCAATTAGGCAAGCCCATCGGAGGTTTGTTGGGGTGATCCACCCATTGCACCGACGATTCTCCTTGGGGTATACCCCCCTGGCCCCATGAAGTTATTGCAGAAAGTCGGCAATTGGACCGGCTGGATTACTGAACTGTCTTCACTCGGGACGCTGCCCGGGCACAGTCCCCTGAACACCGTCACAACGCCAGAAGGGCGGCTGACAAACGACCCCTGGTCAGCTCCTTTCAGATGAAAGATCTTTCCCGGCTTGCCGTGAAGATCGGGAGTCAGCGTCCACGACATCCTCCTGGAATGTGTCGCATGGGAGAAGCCGAGATGGGATAATCTCTCGGTATCATTGGCAGATACAAGACCACACTCTCGGTGGGGAAAACCCAGGGTTCTCTCATGGGCTTCGTCTGGGACTGTTTGTCAATCATGTCCCCAAAGAGAAAAGCCGGCTTTATGTACTGGTCCCCGTCTATGTACGTCAGGGGCTCCCCGTTAATCATGTTCAGCAACATCCTCTCGTCCTGAGCCGATATCAAGATCTCCCTTCCTTCAGGATGCTAGGGTCCGGAGATAGGAAATGTCACGTGGGACAGATCCTCCAGATAGTTTGAGTGTAGCATCCCGGCAGCGGAACCCATAACCTCGGCCAGTGGAGACTCATGCAAGTTAACTGCAAAAGTGCAAGGAAAATACGTCATTACAAATCTTGTAACATAAAGACCAAGAAACGACAGTCTGTGCTTTACGCCAAGACTGTACAAAATTTGGTCATTTTACGCCGGTAGTCACATCCAGAAGTGTAATTGGCGGTATACAGTCCGTGATTTACGCCAGACTGCCAAAATTCTAGTTATTACGCCGGAGGTCCCATCCAAAAGCGTAAACTTAAAATTTTATAGTATATACCAAGTTTTCGACAGTCAGAGCTTTTACGCTCAAAACAGCGAAAATATGGAGTTTTTATGCTGGCACATTAGAAATGTGGGCGTAAAAGATAAAAACTTCTCCGTGCGTCATCTTCCTCAAAGATGCTATCAGCACAGAAGACGACCTAGCGCGGTCACGTTCAATGTGTGCGAAGGATTTCTCGTCATTCTTTGTCATCCCAAAGGCTCTACCTCTAAGGCCGGGTGCGCTACTCGTCGGCGGGATGCTTCGCTCAGAAGAAAGTTCACCTTGCCCGACCGAAGACTCTCGCGCTGGGGCAGAAGAACGAGAAGAAGAACCTATACTCTTTCCCTTAGTGGAGAGGATTTGTTTCGGCGCCATTTCTGAAAACTCGGAGTGCTCAGAGAAAGAACGAGAGGAAAAACTCAAACAGTCGAAGTCTCTCTTTCGCAGAAGACGGATGAAAAGTTTTTTTTCTCAAAAGCTTGGGATATATATAGAGTTCGGGTCGACTCCTCGAATCCTCGGACGGACTCCTCGAAACCCGAACCAAATCTCCTAATTAATATTCGATTATGATTGGGTCCTACGTCAGCCTATTATTCAGAGAAGGCGGATAGTCAGCAATTCGAAAAGTTTTTCGAGCAAAGCAGGTCAGCGGTTCCTACGCTAAGGAGCTTTCTATGTTCAACAGCAAAAGATCTACGGTTTTACGCTCGCAAGCTATAAGTCTATGGTTTTACGTCTGGATGCCTTTGTGCTCGGTAGCTTTTATGCTCGAGAGGCTACAAACCTACGACTTTACGCTCAGCAGATACCAAATCGATGATCTCACGCTCGGTGGCGTTTAGTTTACGCTCAGAAGCAACAGATCCGCAACTTCACGCTCGGAGATTTTTTTTTTCAGAGGCTACAAATCTACAGTTCTACGCTAAGAAGCTTTCTACGCTCGACAGCTACAGATCTACGGTTTTACGCTCGCAAGCTATCAGTCTATGGTTTTACGCCCGGATGCCTTTGTGCCCGGTAGCTTTTATGCTCGAGAGGCTACAAACCTACGACTTCACGCTCAGAAGCTACAAATCTACGATTTCATGCTCGGTGGCTTTCTACGCTCAATAGGCTACGAACTCAGGATTTTTAGCTCATCTACACTACGGATCTCTGACTTTCCGCATATCCGAACAGTTCTCAAGGCGGTCGACTACAGGAGTTTACACAGAAGATACTCCTTCTTGACCTCAAAATATCCCAAGTACCCGAAACATACAGAGTTCAAACATTGAGAAATTACTCTTCTCGGGTCAATTGGAGGTTCATCCAGACTCCAGTCCAAATATTTCATCTATCAAGATGGCAACTCAGTTTGACGACCTTGTTCCAAGGGATTTTCGAGAAATCATTCTTGAAGACAAAGTCTGAACAAAAATTCTGTTCATCAGAATTAAAAACAACAGTTCAGAGCTCTACGCGGTTCCTCAGTCCTAGCAGCAGGACAGTTCTAAATGTTCAAAATGCTCAACAGCGTTCTATGGACTATTCGCTATGCGTAAAAGACTGGACTTAGCACTCTTTCTATACAGAGTCGGCGTAAAGAATCAGACGTGTCGAAGCTACACATATTCAGAATTCACAGCAATGTATGGCAAGATGATCATATGAAGAAGCAAGACGATTTTATTAAAAGATTAAAGTCATGATTACATACGAGGGAAATCCAATCTACAAGGGTTTTTCTTCATTTTCATGATTACATCTGAGGGAAACCCCGTCGACAAAAGGGCTTCCTCATCATCGTCTGAAGATCGCACCGAGAAGCTGTTTTGACAAGTTCTCACGTTGGTGATGGTCTTCCTCTTCTTCCAAGAAGATGATCAGTGGCGGGAGGATACAAAACTGGGCATAGACCCATCCTCCAACAGAAAAGCAGGGTACTGCTTTCCTACGCCCAACGCCATGGCAGATTGAGTTGAGGTATTTCATCCAACTCAATACCCGAGGTCAGAGCTAGTTGCTGCTCTCATCCCCAGTGGTAACGGGAGAAGACACAGCCTGCAAGATGTATGGTCTAATACGACTCTTCCCTTCTCCTGGAAGAACCGCCATATAAAGTTGATGATTATCCCGAGCAAGGTAGGCTAAGATATCCTTCCATGATCCATCGTTGCAGTGGACACTTGCTCAAAGATGCCATCTTTTTCGGCTCCTTACACGCTGGAAGAACATAATCTCCTTCTTCCTCAGGTTGGCCCGACGAACTCCGGCGATCATCTTTGCGTGGTGATAGAAATATGGGAAGAACGGGTTAACCCCCCAGCCTTTTTATAGGCGAAAGAGATCACACCGATCCCCAATAAATCCACCATAAAGACAGCATCGACCGTTTTAACACTCCATTCAAAAACGTTTTGAGTTACGAGGAGCGGTTCATGCTTCATTCAAAGCATTTCAAATTCCGAGGAATTTGAAAGCTTTGAAGGGGGTCTTGTAGAAGCATAAAAAATACGCTGGGAAGCTCTACGCAGCATATTGACGTAGAGCAGCGTAAACAGAGGCCTTCAGAGCCATCAAGCGTGCAACAGAGCTTTTTTCGCTAAACACAGCGTAAAATATTAAAAGCTCAAAGGACCATCCGTGTAAGTGCAGTATGTCCAGGATGCTTCAGCGTAAAACATGGTTCTTCGTCGCCTCCTGGGCGTAAAACCCATCCGCTTTCAATATAGCATTAAAGTGTACAAGGGAAGCTTCGTGTTCTCCGAAGTGAACCTGTCAGATCTTGCAATGAACCTGACGTCTGGACTTCTGACAAAGGGATACTACACGACTACCCAGACGACGGCTATAATGATGGCACAGCACTGCAACCCAGGCTGTCATTTACCGCCATCACCTTTGCGTAAACTCCTTTTACGTGCACAAAGGGATACACTGCCTTATTTTACACAGGCAGACATGAGCTGTTTACGCTCTGCAGTAGACAAACCGCCTGCCACATCAAAAGCTGCACTCCGTACGGGGCTCGAGGTACGTCTCTACGTCCAATGCACAGAGCGATGATAGTTGCTCGAGGCACGTCTCTACGTCTAATGCACAGAGCGGTGACAGTTTCTCGAGGCACATCTCGGTGACTGATGTACAGAAGGGCTGCAGACATTCAAAAACATGCCTCCGTATTTGATGCATAGGATGGTGGCAAATCTCGGCATTTAATGTAAGAGATTTGATTATATCTTCAAAAGCCATAATTTCGGCTAAGACGTCCACATCAGCACTCTGGCACGGTACGCAGCGGCTTCTACGCCCATTCAGCTCCTGTGCTCACGGCTTCTACGCCCATTTGGCTTCTACGCCCACTCGGCCTCTACGACCACTCGGCTTCTACGCCCACTCGGCCTCTATGATCACTCGGCTTCTACGCCTATTTTGGCTTCTATGTCTACTTGGCTTCTACGCCATGGTGACAGACATTGGCTTCTACGTCCACCTCTTCTACACAAGGGATACCGACCTATGTGGCTTCTACGCCATGATCTTCATAGCGATTATACGTATTTTGTCCCTTAGTTGGACCCGCGTCACACGCTCATTCAAAGGATCATCTATACCCAGGCATTGGTTATTTTAACCGTTGTGTAAAAGGGTGCTGTACTTTCCACTTCTCGGTTTCTACACCGACAGAGTGGTCACTGTCACTAAAACTCTATAAATAGAGACCTCTATCAATGAGGAAGAAGGTCGACAAATCGCTAGGTCGGAAATTGGTCAAGAAAACCAATATCAGATCCACGGTCGAAAATTGGTCAAGAAAACCAATATTAGATCCAAGGTCGAACTTCCAAGAAAGATTGAACCAGAGGTCAAGAGAGAGAGAGAGAGAGAGAGAGAGAGAGAGAATCCGGAGCTCAGGCAAAGAGTAGGGATCGATGACTTTGGCATCGTGCATCCACCCTCTTTCACAACCTTCGAAGCTGCTTCCTGTCTTCTACGGCACTTCTTCATCATCGTGTGGTCCAAGGGCTAAAGTGATCGACTGCAGATCAGACACCTATAGCAATATTTACCCAGATTAAATAAATTGTACTCCCACATCCTCGTGTAGAATCAAATTGTACAAGTTTGTTTGTAAACCAAAGAAGGCGGGTTTCGTGTAAAACCTCGTATTATATACACTTCGTTCTTTCGTTTAATATCACAAACAAAGGTATGTTATAATCCATCATGAACGATCATCTAAGGCTGAGGCAAACTTATACAAGTCATTATACTTGTTCAGGCGGATATTCATTTGTACTAGTATCGAGATTAGCATATCGCGAGTCTAGATCATGCACATATTCAAAGCGTCCTTCAAACATATGCATGTCAACCAACTTGGCGATAGCAAAGTCTTAGCACTCAAGTTTCATATATCATTGAGTCTTGGATCGTGCACATGTTTAAGGCATCCCTCAAACATATGTATTCAACCAAACTTAGAGATAGTAAAATCGGATAAGCTACTTTGCGATAATCTCAAGGGTCTCATTTTTATAAATCATAAGGTTACTTCTGATAGAGTCAATCCAATTCCATATAATTTTTCATTCCAACTCAAAATCAAGTATTTGCACTATCGTTAAGCACGATCTGTTCGGTCTACCGAATAGCGTCCATCCTTTCGGGTCAAACATAGCACACATTATCGTCCCCAAGTCTAACCTTAAGTCTTGTTGTCCCAGTTCTATAACTTGTTCAAGCAATATGTTAAAGTCGATTACACAAGTCCATTCACTCAGCATAGGGTTGTCTGCCTAGTTGTTAGGTCAGCTCACAAGGTCATAGATACAAGTTCAAGCACACGATACATTGTACAAATTCGTCGCACGATGCTCGCCCTAATTCCTAGGATCAAACCATTGTTCATTTGCATGAGATATTCTACCCAAGCTCGTTTCACTCAGATTTTTAAATATCGAGCACAAATTTTTCTACACACATTAACACATTCGTTTGCACAGGGTTCGAGTCCGTTCAGTAAAATCCGTAATATATCCAAGTTGCGCGACAAGCCTAGTAATTTGCATAGTCTATCTCTCCAATTATATTTTAATAAAATCCCTATCCATTCCAAGTGTAAACCACCAAGCCAAGATTCAGTTCTAAACCTTATATTATAACTTCCAAGTTATCCAACCTGATCCATGTATCCGTTCAATGTATCCATTCACGAAACCATCAAGCGTGATTTGTTCCAGGTTCTAGGCTAACTTATCCTCAAAACTTTTTTAATTCACTTGCATTTGCAAATTTTGTCTTATCGTATCGAACCAAAAGTCAAGATGATCATTCAGTTGTCATGCTCCGGTCTCCCGCAAGTTCAATCACCCTCGTTGGACGTGAGATCACCACGCCAATGCTTCTGCTGGATAATCATCCTAATCTGAGCATGACGCATGTACGAGCATAAAGTTATGCTCGCACAAGACAAGAACGTTTGAACGTTATGGTTATCTTTAAAATGATCAAGATACCTTATCCTTACTCTTTGCTCCATCCAATTTATATGTAAAATCCATTGAGTCAATTCCGTTCATGTAGTGATTATAATTCGTCTAGCAAAATCATCCAACTTCAATGTTACCATTCGATAATTCTATAGTCTACTTCTAGCATTCCTCAAGAAACTAAGTTTCAATATTCAAGCCCAAGTCTATCTATTTTGATACGTTCTATTCATCGAGTTTATTTTTGAAATAATCACCGAACATGTTCCCGTGAGTTCTATCATCTCTACCGTACGTGAAATCACCACGTCGGTGCTCCCGCAAGAAATTATTCTCGTTGGGACTGATTTCGAAGGTTATCATTGCGAACTTGATTTCAAGATCGTTCTTCCAAACTCTAAGCCAAATCCATTATTGTTTATCTCTTTCATCGAATCAAGATATTCATCTTGGGCTAACTTCTATTCAAGCGATATTGTAGTCAAGTTTAGTCCATTTATTTCAATCCGAAGTCGCTCGTTTAATCCTCCCAGTTTCCAGCAAGTTTTCTTAACCAAGATATCAAATTCTATTTTCGTGAATCTCAATTCGATATAAGCCTTATAGTTTATTCAAGACATTCTCCAATCATTCAATTCAATTTTTATACGCGACCTTATGAATCCATTTGGACATTTCTAAATGATCCATACACCACTCGGAATTGAGTCATCCATTAAATTCATATTCGATAGTCATCCAAGCAAACTATATTCGATTTGTATCTTCTAATATGAAATTGTTTGATGATAAACAAAGAAGAGGCTTATACGAAACCTTTTTGTTTACAAACAAGAAAAAGAGTACAATTAATCCTATACGAGGATGTTAAGTACAATAGAATAATTATGGGAAAGTATTGCTATAGGAGTCTGATCTGCGGTCGATTACTTTATCCCTTGGACCACACGATGATGGAGAAGTGCTGTAGAAGAAGAAGAAGCTTCAAAGGTTGCAAGTGGGATTGAATTCTCGTTGCCAAAGTTGTCAATTAACACTCTCTGTCTGTGCTCTCTCTCTCTGATCTCTTCTTGTGCTTTTGTCTGATCCTTTTCTAGTCCCCTTTACCCTGTGACCAAGGGTCTCTATTTATAGAGATCAGCCAAAAAACTGTTTAGTCGGCGTAAAAGCCAAACTGTGAAGAAAGTTGCATCTTTTATGCAGCGGTTATAATAACTGCTACCCACGTTCAAATAATCTTCTGAATCTGCGTATGACACATGTCCCATTATAAGGTAACGCGTATAACTGCTTCTCGAAGATCATGGCATGCAAGCCACGTAGGTAACTGCCCCTTACGTAAAGATGGTTGGCGTAGAAGCCAGATAACTATCTTGTTGGCGTAAAAGCCAAATAACTGTCCTGTTGGCGTGAAAGGCCAAACTGTGAAGAAAAAGACTTCTTTTATGCTGCGGTTATGATAACAGCTACCCACGTTCCCATTGTCTTCTGAATATGCGTATGACATATGTCCCTTTATGAGGTAACGTGTATAACTGCTTCTCGAAGATCATGGCATGCAAGCCACGTAGGTAATTGTCCCTGCGTAAAGATGGTTGGCGTAAAAGCCAAATAATTTGTCTTGTTGGCGTAAAAGCCAAACTCTGTGTAAAACTTGATGATTCATGAATAATAGATAACCAACGTAAAATAGCTAATTTATCTGTCACGACTGAGGTCTTGAGCGTATTCTGGGCTAAATAGCTTTATCACGTACCTTTGCAAATATAGCCGGGTTGGCGTATTTCGAGGAGATAGTATACGACGTATCCTATAGTTAAAAATAACCTGGTTGGCGTAAAATGCGAGGATGGTGATGTGAGCGTATTAGTCCCAGTTTTAGCTTTTCTAGTCATTTAAAAATAGAACAAAATCTCGTGCATTAAATGCAGAGATCTGCCTCCATCTAGTATATTAAATACAGAGATATGCCTCAAGCTCTGTACGAGAAATAGCTTTTGACATGGCGTCTGATTTTGTCTCATCTTGAGTGTAAAAACTCATTTTTGCACATGTAGAATAGGCAACGTATTCTTTGAATGCGTAAAAATGACTTGTATCAAGAATATGTCACTAAACGACAGCCTGGGTCTCTGTGCAAAATCATCATCACAGCCGTCCTCTCGATCATCGTATAGTACTTTTGTCAGGAGTCAGGTTCACTGTTTTGTTTGACAAATTCATCCGAGGAATACGAAGAGTTCTTCGTATAACTTTTACGCTACATTAAAAATAAACATATTTTAAACTTTACGCAGGGAGGTATAGCGACCTTTTTACAACAAAACAGCCTTGAAGCGCTGCTTTACACGGGCAGCTCTGAAGCTCTACTTTACGCCCAACAGCTCTGACGCTCTACTTTACGCCAAACAGCTCTGAAGCTCTGTTTTACGTGGGTAACTCTGAAGCTTTAGTTTATGCGGACTTCTTGTATGTTGGGTGTTTTGACTGTATAATACGCGTATAATTTCCCAGCGTATTTCATGCTTCTACAAGACCCCCTTCAAAGTTTTCAAATTCCTCGTAATTTAAAATACTTTGAATGAAGCATGAAATGGTCAAATTTGACTCGTTCTTCGAGGCTGATTTTTCGACGATATTTAAGAAGTTGTTGGGATTTGCATGTTCTCTTCTGCCTATATAAGGGCAAGCAAATGAACTTGTTTTTCCATACTCCCTTCACCACAAAGATGACTGCTGAGATTCATTGGGCTGACCTGAGAAAGAAGAAGATTATTCTCTTTCAACATGTAAGGAGCCGTAAAAAGAGACGTCTTCGAGCAAATATTCTCTGCAATGATGGACCATGGAAGGATATCATAGTTTCCTTTGCTCGAGATAATCAGCAATTTTATATAGCGATTCGTCAAAGAGAGAGGAAGGGTCGCATTAGACCACACAGCTTGCTAGCTGTATTTTCCTCTATTATGAAGCTGGACCTTGGTGGGCAGCTTGGCCGTGTCTTCCAGTATTGTGTTGGGTCTGAATACCTAACACAAATCTGAGCATGGCCGCCGATGACGTATGGAGGGTGGGCTTGAATAATTTAAACAAGCCTAGTTCTGTATCCTCCCTCCATTCACCATTTTTTTGGCCCCCGGCCAAAGAAGTGCTGTAGAAGAAGAAGTTAAGATCTCCATCATACGAGAACCTAGCGTAATAGATTTCTATCGTGATCTTGAATATTAATGAAAAATCCTTTGTAAAATAGATTTCCATCATATGTAATCATGATTAATAAACTTGTCTTCTTTTACGCACTATTGATTTGCCATATTGCTGTGAGGAAGTCTGATAATACGCAGCTTCAATACGCTTGAATAATTTTTACGCGGACTCTGATAACTAAGCATCCAGTCACGTTCCAACTTTTACGCATAAAGGAAGATACGTAAAAAAAAACTCTTCAGCATTAAATTGCCTTGAAAATCTAATCGTCATGATGTTTTGACGAGGAGTCACATAGAATTTGAACTGTCATTTCTCTAATACGAAGAATATCTGTTCGGAACATCATCTTCAAGAATGGCTTCCCGAAAGTTTCTCGAGACAGGGTAAGAAATGTCCGCCGAGCAGGCCATCCTTGAACTAGATGTAAAGGATTCTGGCTAGACTTTGAATAAACTTACAATGGCCCAAGAAGAAGAGTCATCTCCAATGAAGACAGATATTTTCAGGGAACTCCTTAGCCCTTCATCTGATAAAGTCCTCCTGACTGAAGAAGATGAGAAGTTTACTGAAGACTCGTCGTCTGTTTGTATATTTCAGGCACTTGCAATATTTTGTAAACAAAAAAAGTATTTTTTGCATAAACTCTTGTAACTGGCTTTCTCGAGCGTAAAACCCAAATTATCAAGATATGCGCGTATTCTGCTAACTGATCTGTCCCGCGTAATTTAAGATGGGCGTAAAATCATAGATCCGTAGCATCTGAGCATAAAATCGTAGATCTGTAGCTTCTGAGCGTAAAAATCGTAGATCTGTAGCTTCTGAGCATAAAATCGTAGATCTGTAGCTTCTGAGCGTAAAAGTTTTTGAGCGTAAAATCATAGATCTATAGCTTCTGAGCGTAAAATCGTAGATTTGTAGCTTCTGAGCGTAAAATCATAGATCTGTAGCTTTCGAGCATAAAATCATAGATCTGTAGCATCTGAGCGTAAAATCGTAGATCTGTAGCTTCTGAGCATAAAATTATGGATTCTTGCTCTGCGCGTAAAATCAGGGATCCGTTACGCAGCATGACTATCCGTCTTCCTTTTCAAATGATCGGCTGACGTGGTCCCAAATCATAAGTGATTATGATAAGATCGGATTTGGTTAAGGATTCGAAGAGTTATTTGAACTCTATAAATAGACCTAGGTCGTGAGAGAGAAAAACCCTTCGTCTCTTTCTGAAAACTCTTCGTCTCTTTCTAAGAACTCTTCGTCTCTTTCTGAGAACTCTTCGTCTCTTTCTGAAAAAAACTCAGATTCGCCATGGCACCAAAACAGACCTCCGCTGCTAAGGGAAAGAAAGCCACTTCATCATCTCGTTCCTCTGCTCAAGCACGAGCGACTCCTACTAGGCCAAGCGAGCCTCGTTCTGAATGAAGTGCTCCGCCGTCTAGTTGTGCACCGGGCATCACAGGGAAAAACTTCTAGAGGAATAAAACCCTTCGCACACGTTATACGTGAAATATGCCAATATTCTTAATGTGTCAGCGTAAAACTCTATATTTTTGCAGTCTGGTGTAAAAACTCAGACTGTTAAATTTTGGCGTATACTGCAAACCTTGCGTTTTATGCACTGGAAGTAAATTCCAGCGTAAAACTCAAATTTTTGCAGTCTGGCGTAAAAGCTCAGACTGTTAGGTTTTGACGTATACTGCAAACCTTGAGTTTTACGCACTGGAAGTAAATTCTAGCATAAAAATCATGTTTTTGTAGTCTAGCATAAAAACTCAGACTGTCAAGTTTTGGCGTATACTGCAAGAGTGTAGAACCTTACGTTTTACACACTGAAAGTAAATTCCAACGTAAAACTGACTTATTCTCTTGCTTTTTGCAGTGGACCTACAGATCCCCCCTCTGGCTGAAGTAATGGGCTCTGCTGTTGGAATGCTGAATTCCAACTACTTGGAGGACTTATCCCATGTGACTTTTCCCATATCTGGAAACGAGTATCCTCAAGAAAGGGGGACTCTGATCTCATCCCAAGGAGAAAGAATGTTACTGAGTATGATCAGTGGGGAACCCTTGACGTACATAGACGGTACTGAGTATAAGAAACCAGCTTTCTTGTTTGGGGATGTTATTGATAAGCAATCCTAGACAAAGCCCAATAAGGAAGACAGGGTATTTTCTGCTGAGGGTACTATCATGTATCTGCCAAAGATGTCAAAAGATTACCCCATTTCTGCATTCTTCCATGCCACACATCCCAGAAGGATGGCATGGACTCTGACTCCTGATCTTCATGGCCAGCCAGGGAAGATCTTTTATTAGAAAGGATTAAACCGAGGATCCTTTGTAAGCAGTCCCTCAGGCCCTATTATGCCCTTCAGAGGCTTATTACCAGGCAGCGTCCCTAGTGAAGACTCTTCCTTGATTCAGCCATTTCAAATGGTAACTTTCTGCAATGAATTCATGGGGATAGGAGGTGTATATCCCAAGGTTAACCCTCGCACCCGTGGATGGCTTAACCCCCAGAATCTTCGATGGGCCAGTTTAACTGCATGGGCCCTGAAGCACTTTCAGATGGAGCTGGAAAGTATTAACTTATTTGAGGCTATGAGTGCTACTAGTGTAGGGCTGCCTATCAATCCTAATTTGTTCTTGGCTTTGATGGAGCGATATAACTCGCTAACTGGGACTTTCGCCACTCCAATAGGTGAGTTGGGCCTAGCCCTTCATGAGATGGAAGATATCTCAAAGCTGCTAATGGGAGACATTCCTTATGAAGAATACGTCCCCACCAACAGAGAGTTGAGGGATACCAACCCTCGGGTAGTGGCTGTGTACCAAGAGCTGATGAGCCACTATCTTGCATGCACCACCTTCTACAGAGAGCCCTCTGATTTAGCCCATATTAACAAATGGGTATCCTACCTCTTCTTCCATCAGGCTAGAAATGCCAAGCAGAACAAGGTTGTAGATAGCAAAGACAAACCTTTGAACCCTCTGAGCATTCTTAATGCCAACACAATCGATGATCTTATTGAAGATGCAAGGGCTCCAGATTATGTTCTCAATGAAGAGATAGGGGGTTATCCTGCAGGAACCAAAGCCTACAGTTATATGACGCATTGTCAAAAGCCTCTGTCAAGAGAAGCTCAACTGGCTGGATTTCTTTCTATTTGGCTACGCCGATGGGTGGTGCCTGGCATTGCGTCTGCGGATCGAATTTATCGCAATACCTTATGGACCGCAGTGCGTTTAGTATTTGGAGCAAGATTGGGCCTACTCCCTGCCATGGTATGCATGATACAAGCTGGCCTGAGGGCTATTATTGATAGGCTGCTGGATGATACTACACAGCGTGAAGGATATCCCAGAGTGGAATTGCCATTCTTATATCTGATGGGATGGTTAATCCTCCACAACACCAGGGTGATGTCTCCTGGATCTTCTAGTGGTTCGGGCAATAACTTCTTGTTGAATTATAAGAATTCTTTTGGAATGTGACTAGCATCATAGATTGTCGACTAGCACTAAATTTTGCCCATAGTTGGAAATTCTTCTGCACCGTCCCCCCCGTACATATCAATCAACAGGTGACTAAACTTCAGGATGTAGGTCAGGGGAAGACTATTCTTTCTCCTGAAGCCTTTCACTGGTTGGTCTGCATTAGACCTTCCCACCTGCTGTACAGAAGTGAGGACCACTGCTACTTGGAGCCTTACCTGCCTAGCCATTTCGCCAGGCAATTTGGGTATGATCAGTTGCACGTGGGAAATCCCATCACCAGCTTTAAATTCAAATATGGGCTTATTAATGGAGCTAGAGGATGGCGGTATTTTATTATGGGTTATATTGGAGAAACCTTTGCTGTGCCCGTGACTTCTTTCTCCATGGAGTTGCACATTCTTCATTCATATGCACAGTTTTATGTGTCCATCAATACCTTCCATCGTAATTTTGATGTATATGGAAGTTTCAGAATGCCCTCCCATAAGTCCACTGGAAGAGAGGAGATACCATCTGTCTTCTCTGATGAAGGTGATGAAACTACCGGTGCAGATAATTATTTGTTGATATTACCGAGAGGTGTAATAGCTCCGTCAGCAAGGCCTCTCATTATTTCCAATAAACGAAACGCTTCTACTCTGAAAGAGCCTTCCCCCGCAAGAAGAGGCAGACCACTAAAGGTCCTAAAAGGACTTCCACCAAGGGGGGCTCTTCCAGGAGTGAGCCTATTGTTTCTCCTGTTGGGGACGATTCTTTGATTAGGGATCCTTCGCCTTTTAAAGAAGGAACCTCCACAGTTCCAGCTGAAAGTGCTGGAGATTCTTCGCCCGTGACTGCTGCCGCTACCACCGTTACTGGTGGTGCTTCTATATCGCCTTCGAGGCCGAGCTTAATAATGATCAGTATACCTTTACCAAGATAAATAATGGGACTAGCCCCTCCTTCATCTGTAAGTATTTCAAGCAAGATTTCACCCGATGAACCTCGAGTGGATATGGGTGATGACTGGGATGAGTACCCACAAGTGTCAGTTGGTATGCCCTCCTCGCCAGGTATGATAGCTTGTTTAGCATCATTAAGAAATGATTTAGCTATACAGGCTGCAGACGCAATATACATACCATCGACCCTGGGTAAATATTGTCTTCACGCTTTTTTCAGGAAAATTTAACAACAAATTGATATTAACTTTCTCTTATCTTAGTTTCAGACGAAGACTTTTCTGGGGAGAGCGGAGCTGAAATAACCTTTGATTTTGTTGCGGATCCAGCTAATGAAACAGCGGTGGCCATCGTTGAAGAAGCATACCTTGAAACTGTTGATCTTTTATCCGCAACATCCTCGGATATAATCCCGTCAGCAGCAGTTCAAATAACATCAGGGGTAGATGAACTCACCATCTCGACTGTGCCTCCTTCGTCGAGCATGCCAGCAACTTCAACCGTTGTTGGTGTCTCTTTTTTTGTCGCGCTATCTGTTGAGGCAACGACTGTGACAACATCCTCTGCAGTCATTCCAGAAAGGAGATTTACCGATATTGCGGCCACTTCCAGCGTCCATTCGAGCTTTGCTATGCTAGTTAAACAATACACTAGCATATTCTACCTCACTTTGAAAGAATTGATATCCATAGTGCTGGAGAAGAATCTAGGCTTTGATGTTTTGAAGAGTCCTCCAATCTCACTATAGCGCAGATTAGAAATTTCAATGACACTGAAAGAGCTAATGCGCTAGAGCAAATGGTTAATGTTTTAGAACAACCCATTAACGAATATTTGTAACTATCATGAGGCAGCATCAATGACTTGGTTCAGGCTGAGTATGACTCCCTAACTGCAGAATTTGCTCAAAAGACAGAAACTTTAAACAAATCCATCCAGGAACATCAACAAGAGATGGAGAAAGAGCAAACAGTATTGGTAGAGAGTATTCCTCAACTAGCTCAGTGCCGTACCGAATGTTAGGGATATGAAGTGAGGGTTCGAGAATTGGAAGCTGAACTTGCTCAGGCAAGGGAGAGGCTTCTCAAAGCATCGCTAGTTCGTGATGTATTGGAGGGCCAAGTGAAGACAGCTCAACAGAACTTGACACATGTGGGTGTCATCCACGCAAGTTTTGTTGATTCTTTGTCTGAACTATCTCTCTTGAGCAATAACGAAGCAAGGATGTGACGGGCTCGTACCAACATTTTAAACTCCAGGAATGAGAGGATGGCTGCTTTGGCGCAACAGATTCGCGATTTAACTGCTCCTCCCCAATGATGTACTTTTTTGCTCCTTTTGTAACTTGCTATTCCCAGAGATAATAAAGATACATTTTCTGACTTTGTGGACCCATCACTTTAGATTATAAATGATAGACTAAGATGAAAGTGATATCAGAGGTAATATGGACGTGATATACTTTCGGTAAGGTTTAGCCGAATATATCTATTCAGAGGTAATATGAACATGATAGAATATGATCCAACTAAATTTGTATACAAAACACTATTAGAGGTAATATGGACGTGATAGGTTTTGAAGTTTCAAATTAGTTAAAAATATCTATTCAGAGGTCATAAGAACATGATAGAATATGATTCAGCTAATCTTTGTATGTAGTGTCATCAGAATAAAATCTTCACCATACCCCATTAAGCAAGGGAGATCAAGCATATTACTTCTTTAGGAATTTACCGTTGATAGGAGCCATTATCAAATCTCCATTAGGCTTGGCTAATCTGTAAGCGCCATTTGAAAATGTTGTTTCAATCACATAAGGGCCCTTCCATTTGGGCTGAAATTTCTCCTTACTTTTGTGCGTAATGATCATTGGCCTCTTCACAGCTAAAACTAGCTCGCCAACTTGGAACACTCTTTCCTTCACTTTTTGATTAAAAGCTCTGAAGATGCGTGCTTGGTAGAACTCGATGCGCTGTTGAGCTTGAAGGCGTTTCTCGTCTAACCCTTTTAGCTCTTGAAGTCTTAAACGATCATTATTTTCCTGAGTCAGCTCATTAGCCACTGCTATTCTGAGTGATGGAATTTGAATTTCAATAGGAAGAACTGCTTCATACCCATAAAGTAATGAAAATAGAGTACAACCCGTTGGTGTTCGTACCGTCGTGCGGTATGCCTACAGACATTCCCCAATTTCTCGTTCCAATCTCTTTTATTTGAAGAGACAAACGTCTTCAAGAGTTTGATGATGGTTTTGTTGAAGGCCTCCGCCAAACCATTAGCAGCAGGATTATATGCCGTTGAGGCCATATTTTTTATCCGATTCTTATCGCAAAATCGGTAAAACGCTTGACTGATGAATTGAGGCCCATTGTCATGAATTATCCTTCGAGGTATCCCAAAGCGATAAATTACATGATGCTTGATAAAGCTGATCACATTGGATGTCTTCACCTCAGCAAGAGGAATCGCCTCTGCCCATTTGGAGAAATAATCAGTGATGGCCAATATAAACCGATGTCCTCTAGAAGATGAAGGATGAATAGGACCAATGATATCCATACCCCATGCTTCAAAGGGCCATGATGCAATAGTAGGATGTAAATATTAAGAAGGTTAATGTATGAAATCTGCATGAACCTGACAGGCTTTGCATTGTCTTGCATATTTTACGGCATCTGCAATCATAGTAGGCCAGTAGTAGCCCATCCTCCTGATACGATCATGTAACTTAGGACCGGATTGATGTGCTCCACATAATCCATCATGAGCTTCTCGGATAACCCGCCTTGCATCATCATCAGAGAGACATCGTAACAGTAGTCCATCATATGTTCGGAGATACAAACTTTGTGAAGAAGCATCAAAATAGAAACGTAGCGATTGTCTTTTGATAGATGCTGCTTCTTTAGGATCCTCTGGTAAGATTCCGTATGACAAGAAGTCTATAAAGGGACTTCTCCAATCTCTCTTAGAAGAAATCGTATTAATAGCATAGTTGTGTTCTATGTGAAAATTATTTTTCACACAAAACAAATCTCTGTTAAGAAGGATCACCGAATTCTGCCTTCTTATAGGAATAGCTAGATCTGCAGCTAGACTGGCCAGAGCATCAACTTCCAAATTTTGAGATCTAGGAACATGCTCTAAGAAGAATCCTTTAAAAGATATTGCTATCTCGGTCGTTGTTTGGTGATAAGGAATGAGGTCTGGATTGCGGACTTCATATATTCCTCTGACCTGATTGACGATCAACTGAGAATCACCAAAAGCTTCCAAGTATTCAACATCTAATTCTTTAGCAACTTGAAGCCCAATTAATAGAGCATTATACTCTGCCACATTATTAGAGCATGGTTCACTAAGAGAATATGCTTGATAGATGACAAGTTTATCAGGAGTCACCAGAATAATTCCTACTCCTGAAACAACGTTTCCCTTAGGACCAGTCCTGGAAGCACCATCAAAGAATAACTGCCATGTATCACCTTTCATTGCCGAATTATATTCTGCAACTTCGTCGGGAATGTCCTCATACAATTTGGAGGTTTCCGGAATTGGATGGGCGGCTAAGAAATCAGCCAAGGCTTGGCCTTTCATGGACTTCTGAGGGACGTACACCATATCATACGGTGTCAATAGCATTGCCCAAGTCGCGAGTCGAGAATTAAGAATACTTGGCTTATTCATCAATACCTGAAGTGGATTGACTCTGGATATGATATGAATAGTTTGGCCCATAACGTAATATCGCGTCTTCTGAATGGCAAATATTAGGGCCAAGCATTCTTTTTCCACTGGGTTATACCTGTGTTCTGCTCCGACCATCATCCTGCTTAGATAGTAGATAGCCTATTCATGACCCTCATTGTTCTTCTGTGCAATAAGAGCCCCTAAAGAATGATCCATTGCTCGAACATACAACAAAAATGGTCTTCCTATGACAGGAGATACCAAAACTGGAGGATTAGTAAGATAGCATTTGATGTCATTAAACGCTTGTTGACAGGCTTTGTCCCATACAAATGACACACCTTTATTTATTAGACGAAAAAAAGGTTGACATCTTCCAGAGAGGTTGGATATGAATCTCCTGATATAAGCTAGACGACCTTGAAATCCCCTAAGTTCTCTCAGATTACGGGGCGATCGCATTTCTAGGATAGCTTTTACTTTATCAGGGTCAACTTGAATGCCTTTAGCAGTAATAACAAATCCCATAAATTTGCCACTGGATACACCAAGAAAGGACTTTGTAAGGTTCATTTTGAGTTAATGTTGGCGCATCAAGTCAAATATTATCTTCAAGTCTTGGTTGTGATTACCCTTGAGGCGGCTTTTGATAGCAATATCATCTACGTATCATTCCACCGTTTTGCATAAGTGCTCATGGAATATGTTACTCATAGCTCGTTGATATGTAGCCCCGGCATTCTTCAATCCAAAAGGCATGACTGTATAGCAATATACTTCCAGTGGTGTACGAAAGGCAGTATGCTTCTCATCTTCAGGATTCATCTTAATTTGATTATATCCTGAAACATGAAAGACATGCACTCAAAACCGCACGTATTATCGATCATGACGTCTGTAATGGGAAGAGGGAACTCATCTTTAGGGCAGGCCGTATTTAGATCTCGGAAGTCGATACAAATACGTACTTTTCCGTTTTTCTTCATAACCGGGACAATATTAGCAACCCAATCAGGATGTTGTTCTTCCCGGATGAACCCACAGGCTATTAGTTTCCTGATTTCAGCTTCAATGGCATCCATTATATCCGGGCAAAACCGGCGCTGGTGTTGCTTTACAAGCTTTGAATTGGACAATATGTTGAGTTTATGGGTATCCACTTTTGGATCAAGACCTGGCATATCCTCATAATTCCAAGAAAAGACATCGATATATTCTTTTATCAGCTGGATCATTTCTTCTCTTTCTTCTTCAAAGAGATTGTTACTGATAAATATCGGCTTTGGTAAAAATTTATCCCCAACATTGACTTGGATAACCTTATCTTCAGTAGGCGGTTCTTTTTGTTCGAACCGAAGTTCTCATTGTGTATCCATTTGCTATGCCCATGATTCAGATTTTGTTCCTCTATTTCGAAGGAATCTGTCAACACCATATTTACTGATAATGCCAGTTCGAATTCATCATCTGAATCGGAGGATGACAAATCCTCTTGAGAAGAGGAAATTGTCTCATCACTTGACTCAGAGGCGTTTGAAGTTGCAAGAGGTGTGGTATACCCTAACCCAAAACGAGTTCGTTGACAGTAAGGATCACCATACAACGGTATTCGTCTGCCTTTTCCATAGTTGAGGCCTGGCTCCAACTTCAAATCATAACCCATGTTTTGCATAATCTTCAAAGCCTGTAGGCTATATATGTGGATTTGCATGTTTCCAGCTTCAGACTCGTGAGATTCTTCTCGTACAATCGGTCTATTTCGCATGTGACCAAAGACTATTGGATGCTGATCGTTGCGAGTAGGTGGAACAATAAAGATAGAATCTTCATGTGGCCCATATGTCGTGACGAAATTAGAAGTTGACGCTACTTCCCACACATATGGATGATAGAAGTACACAGCTTTTAAGAATTTTTGTGCTATAGGTTCTATATCTTCATGAGGAGAAAATTTCTGCTTAGGAAATTGGGCGTCAGTATACTGGAAAAGAGAATCTTTATTACTGTCAGAAAACTCATCCCCGATTATATTTACATCAGCTGACTGCTTGTTGCGCCTAAGGTCAATGACCAAAGGTGGAGGTTTCTTGTTCAGATTGATCACTAGAGGATCATTTCCTCCTCCCGACTTTGTTTTGCCCAAGTGAGTAGTCATAGGTTCCATGACTTGTGGACGGGTAATCCGCCCTTTCACTTGGATCACAAAGGTCGCTCAACAGATGGTTCTCCTGGCTCCTGGTGGGATTCTTCCTCCGTTTTGCCTGACACCTCTTTCATGTAGTCTTGGGTGTACAACATGGCATCCGAATAATAGGACTTAACTCCTTTGAACGGATTGAGATCAGCAAATTCTGTCTTTACTGTTCCTTGAGCATCTATATATTTGAAACATTGATGTAGAGTTGAAGGAACAATATTATGATCATGGATCCATGGTCTACCCAACAGAATATTATAAGACACCTCCGAATCAATGACGTAGCATGTAGCCAATGGTCTAAGGTCACCAATCTGGATTCTCAGATGAATCTTTCCCAACGGTCTGCTTTTCCTAGTATTGAAGCCCACTATTGTAGTGGTAGTGTAAGCCAGTTTACTTGTAGGAATTCTCAATGGTTTTAGCAGACTATGAGGGATAATGCTGATCGACGATCCCGGATCTATGTGAATTCGATCTACCTCAATGGAGCCGACGTATCCTGTATAATAAAGAGGCCTGTCGTGTTTGTTGTGTTTCAACAACATATCCCCTTGAGTGAAAGTGATGTTAGGGACCATTTCCATCACACTATGGAATTAAGGACATGCCACAGGCTCTTTATCAGGGGACTTGAGCTGAGTCAAGCATATACCTGCTTGCATTAATGCTTCACTCAAGGCTTGACGAGTGTCTTTGGATAGCCGAAGTAGCTCAAAAATGGACAATCTGGCTGGAGTATTAGCCAACTGAGCCAAGACGTCGAAGTTATAAGGTTTCTCTAAACCTTTATTTTGAATATTCTTCAAAGGTTTATCAAAACGAACTTCTTTTTGTTTCCCTTTGTCCACAGACGTTGGTTTGGAAGGACCTGCCTTTGGTACTACGGGTTCAGGTTCTGGAGGTTTGGTAGCTGAAGTGTCTGCCGTTGCTTCCTCCTGGTTCCCTCCATATTCTTTGAGGTAGGCTTTCCCTGACCATGTTCCGGTTGCTAAAGCCTCTTTCTCTGATGCCGGGGATGTTCCAACCATATGACATGGTTTACATCTTGATTTTTTCTTAGGTTTAGCCTTAGCAGCTTTAGTCTCTTCCTCCATTTCTGATACTAGATCAGAGTGAACCGACATGATCTCCCCACGCTTGGTAGTTAGGGGCACTAAATCTTGATTTTGACCCCTGGTAGGAGGGATATTAACAATGTTCATCATTGCCCATGGAATAAGTACCACACCATCCGGGACTTCTTGAGGAGGAAGATTGCCAAATTGGAGTAAGATCATGTTTGCAGTGACCGTCTTCTCGTTATTACGCAGAGTGATGGCCTTGGCGTCGATCAACTCCTGGATTTTCCTTTTCAGTACATAGCATGCCTTTGTGGTGTGATGTATGTATCTGTGGAAAATACAGTACTTAGGATTATTTGTACTGTCGACTTCATTTGGACGCTTTATCTCGGGTAGAGTAAGCTTGCCACTTTTGACTAGACAATCAAATATGCTTGGGATATCGTCGTCGTCAAAGAATATTGTTCTTTAGGTCTGGAAGTCCCAGGATTCGTCTGCGTAGTTACCGGAGTATTTTGTCTGGATGTGTTGATTGCCAGAGCTTCCTTTCCTTTTGAACTACAAGTATGGTCATTATTGAAGATGAACGCTTCCCTCTATCAGAGGTAGAGATCATGATTCTGTTGTCACGAGCCTTCCGACTGTTATCTTCATCGGCTACTACCAATATGATAAATGAGGGCCAATCATGGAACTGATATGGTCCCGTGAATACTGAGATCAGTGGAAGAAGGTTCTTTCTGCAAATGTCCACCAAGGCTGAATCTGGAACCCCAGGAGGCATCTGTAAGGTAGCCTGACGAAAGCGTTCAATAAAAGTACGAACGTTTTCTTTTTTTTTCTATTTTACTTCAATGAGTGATGACATAGACATGTCTATTCCTCCCTCATAGAATCGAACGAAGAATAGAGTCTTAAAATCTTCAAAAGAAGTAATGCAATTGTCAGATAGACTACGATACCATTGGTAAGCTACTCCAGACAGACAGCCTTTAAATACTCGAGTGAGAAGGGCATAATTTCCCTGCAACAATACCGTCATCATGCTGAATTAGTTCATATACTGGCTTGGTGACGTCTTTCCCTCAAACAAAATCATAGCCTATGGTTTATATTTTGGTAGGAAAGGGATCTCATCCCAGACAGCTGGATATGGTTGGTTAATTCCCAACTTTTTGAGCTGATCTTTATGCTTCAAGGCATCAAATTGGGCTTTTAATTCCCGAACTGCCTGTATCGGATCTTTGGTTGGGAAAGGGACAGCGGAAAGGTGAGAGACTGGATGTATTGTAACTCCAACAGGAGGTAATACATTCTCCGGGTTAAGAGGTTGAGGAGCAGCTGATTCTTGATTTTGAACAGGCTCCTGGCTTGCATTGGCTGATGATATATCTACCCCCACACGTAGTTGAGTCGGAGGAACAGGTGTTTGAGCTATCGCTGATGTATGTTGAGTCACCATCATTTGGTGGATACTCTCCATCATGGTATACATCTCCTTAAGTGATGCCTCCAATACAGCAATTCGTTGTTCAGTACTTCCTGATGGGGAAGCTTCTTCATGTTCATCTCCAACAATATAAACTCTCATTTCTCTGGATGCCACTGAGGGATTAGTATAGATCTCTGTAGAGATTGAGTCTATACTTTCAGCATCGAATTCAGAAAACTGGCGACCCCCAGTGTTGGAATCTGAAGAATATGAAGCTGATTGTCGTGACCTCAAGCAGGTGTTTCGAAAAACACCTTCTTCATAATTCTCAAGGAGTCTATCAAATCTCCTTTGGCTAGGAGTTCTGGAGGAATGACGTCTCGAACTCGACTTTCCTCTAGGAATATGGGAAGCCATGTTTACTGACGCAAATGTTAGTTCTTCTTCCTGAAATGACAAAGAGTAGTTCAACCGGTCGAAAACTGACCGTTTTGCTTTAGAATAGCAGTAGTTAATTACAACCTTATGACTATTACAATAATGTTCCCTAGGGGGTATAATAGACATATTAGGAGATCCCCTGTCTTGGCGTTTCTGGATCAAGAAATCACGCAAATCAGGGGGATTAACAGAAGAAGAAGAAGTCTTATTCTGCCTTTTCACATCAGTAGAAATGTGGAGATTAGGAACCATAACCCTTTCTCTGCCATAGGAATACAGCAGTTCACCCATGTGAGTAGCATATAATCCATCATCCGTCTAATGAGAATATTTTCCCGTGAAATGGGTCTTCTTTATGCGGACAGACTTATCCTATAATAATTTGGAGTTTTGCACAAATTCGCGTAAAATAGGGAAAGTCCTCAAACGGCCTCCAGCGTCACGAGTAATCTAAAGAGTGGGAACTTTCTTCTCTTATGGGCATACAAGCCTAGAGGTTGGGAGATTCGCCACTTGTTTTTCCTTGATGTGATCAAAGGGTCCATCTGCCTCATCATAGACGGAAGATATATTTTTATGCGCAGGGCGCGTTTGAACTTTCCGATTTGGCACTGAGGCCTTGCCAAAAATTTTGTCTGCCATGTCACAGACGGGAGACGAAGGTTTACGCACAGGGCGGGTCTGAGACTTCTGGGTTGGCACTGGGGCATTGCCAGAAGTCTTGTCTACCACGTTACAAATGGAAGACAAAGTTTTATGCACAAGGCGCGTCCGAGACTTCTGGATTGGCACTGAGGCATTGCCAGAAGTCTTATCTGCCATATCACAGACGGGAGACATATTTTTACGCACATGGCGTGTAGGCTGTGTTATCACAACCTTGTTGATCAGAGAATAAGAGCTTGCAGGAAGGGTAAAGGACGTCTTAGGCATCCACACTTTACGCAGCTTCCTGTTGTTCTGGACAGAGGAGGAATGAGAGCTACCCCCTGCATTACAATATTGCTACTACACCTTTACCTAGTTGCTACTACACCTATTAGTCGGATTTATAGATCGTGTCCTATAGTGATTCATGGCAGAGAGATGAATGACCGACTCTTAGTCCTTCCTATGCCAACCTTTGATATTGTGCTTGGAATGGACCAGCTAAGCAAGTACCACGCTTTCTTCGATTGTTTTGGAGGAAGCATTCTTTTTAAGGTACCATGCCAGCCTGAACTTGAGTTTGCACGAGGATCCACAGAAGCCCTTGATGGTGTGCAACTTACAATGGATGATGTTATTTATCACCCTATCATTTTAGAGTTTCAAGACATTTTTCCCGAGGAATTGCCAGGCCTACACCCAGACAGAGACGTAAATTTTTTGATTGAATTGACACAAAGAGCAGCACCCATAGCGTCACATGTTTATAGATTGGCAAATAAGAAGATGGATGAGCTCAAGACATAGATGAAAGAACTAGAAGAGAAAGGTTTTATTCGACCGAGTGCATCACCCTGGGGAGCACCAGTATTATTTATACCAAAGAAGGATGGGTCAGTACGTATGTGCATTGACTACAGAGCCTTAAATACAGTTACCATGAAGAATAAATACCCATTGCCACACATTGATGACTTATTTGATCAGCTTAGTGGAGCCAAGGTGTTCTCGAAGATAGATTTTAGATCGGGATATCACCAGGTGAAGGTACGGAAGCAGGACATTCTAAAGACCGCATTTAGGACAAGATATGGATACTACGAGTTTTAGGTCATGCCATTTGGGTTGACCAATGCTCCAGCTATCTTTATGGACTTAATAAATTGAGTATTCCATCAGTATTTGGAGCAGTTCATGGTCGTCTTCATAGATGACATACTTGTCTAATCGAAGAGCCACGAGGAGCACGAGAAGCACCTGCGGATTATTCTAGAGACCTTGAGGAGAGAGCAGTTATATGTGAAGCTCAGTAAATATGAGTTCTTCTTGGACAGAGTCTCATTTCTTGGGCATATCATTACGGGAGATGGTATTTCTGTTGATCCAGAGAAAATCTCGACAGTCGAGACATGGTCCGTTCCTAAATCAGCATCAGAGGTGAGAAGTTTCCTTGGACTTGCAGGATATTACTGACGGTTCATGGAGAACTTCTCAAGGATAGCAGCACCTATGACTCAGTTAACATACAAGGATCAAGAGTTCGTATGGACCGACGAGTGTCAAGCCACTTTTGAGGAGTTGAAGAAGCGACTGTCCACAGCACCAGTATTGACTATTCCATCAGGATCAGGAGGTTATGTGATTTATAGTGACACATCAGGAAAAGGCTTGGGATGCGTGTTGATGCAGCATGGCAAGGTGATTTTATATAAATTTAGGCAGTTACGAGTACATGAGAAAAATTATCTGACTCATGACTTGGAACTTACAGCCATTGTTTTTGCCCTGAAGCTATGTAGACATTACTTATATGGGGAACGAGTGGAGATCTATACAGACCACAAAAGCCTTAAGTATGTCTTCACACAGAAGGAGTTAAATATGAGACAATGTTAATGGCTCGAGTTGATGAAAGATTTTGAGATAAAGCTACATTATCACACAGGCAAGGCTAACATTGTAGCAGACGCGTTAAGCCAAAAACCAGCAGCTTATTTTTTGATGACACAGAGGGAATTATTGGTGGACTTACAAGAGCTCGACATAGAAGTGATATTACCCGGAGCAGATGGGACATTAGCTAACTTGCAAGTACAATCATCACTAGTAGAGAGGATCAAGGCAGCTTTGCCTACGGACGCCAGATTTAGAAGATTGAAAAAAAGGACAGAGGCCAGAGAGCAGGCGAGATTGCACATTCATGATGATGGGATATTACGATATGGTGATCATTTTTATGTTCCCAATAGAGAGATTCGACAGGAGTTGATGGCAGAAGCTCATAGTTCGATATATTCCATTCATCTTGGAGGCACCAAGATGTACCGTGACTTACGACAGCTCTTTTGGTGGCATGGGATGAAAAGAGAGAGAGCTCGCTTTGTAGCTAAATATCTAGTATTTCAGCAGGTAAAGGCGGAGCATCAGAGAATATCAGGGTTGTTGCAACCACTTCCTATTCCAGAGTGAAAGTGGGAGCACATCACTATGGACTTCGTCACGGGTTTCCCAAGAGTCCAAGTGGAAGAGATGCAGTATGGGTAATAGTAGATCGACTCACCAAGTCAGCCCATTTCTTGCATTTTAGAGTTGGTCAGTCTACAGAAGCTTTGGCTGACTTATACATGAGACAAATTATGAGATTACACGATATTTCGGTCAGCATTATGTTAGACAGGGATTCACATTTTATATTACACTTTTGGAGAAGCATGCAAGAGAGTCTTGGGACTCGTCTGAAGTTCAGTACATCTTATCACCCGCAAACAGATGGGCAGTCCGAACGTACTATTCAGACACTGGAGGATATGTTGAGGGCTTGTATGTTAGACTTTGGAGGATCATAGGAGAATTTATTAAATTTTATTTCTAGGTAATTGTGCATTTAGAGATTTATGGAGCAATTATTATTTTATCTTAATTTATTTCATGTAGGAGACCTTGTAGAAGGATAAAAGATTATTTGTATGCACTAATATAAATTTCTAGAATTATATATATATATATATAAATAAAAAGAATAAAAAAAGAATAAAAGAAAAGAAAGAAAAAGGAAATAGAATTAATAAAAAACCCACAACCCACTAAGCCTAACCTACCCAAAACCCGCAAGTCCAGAACCCACTAGTACCCAACCCGATATCCCCTTCCTAAAACCCTCCCCAGACCCGATGAAGGCCCCAAACATAATTCATACCCCCCTTTCGGTTCTTCTCTTATATATATATATATATATATATATATATATATATATATATATATATATATATATATAATATTAAAATCCTAACCCTAAACCCTTACCATCTCTATCCCCTACTCGACCCTGCGCCGCCGACCACCGTAGCCACCGCCGCCGCCGGGCAGCCGCCCAGCACCGCCGCTCGCCCCGCGTCCGCGATCGCGCGTACTGTAAAAATTCACAGCAGTGAAGCCCGGTTCACGCGTTGATTTTTGTTCCATTGCTCGACCAAATTCAACCCTGTCTTCATCAGTATATTCACGACCTATCCCTCTTACAACACTGTGTATTAGTTTACTTCGATCAGCGCGTAATCCTAAGTGAAAATTGAGACCAAGTTAGAGAAAAATGACAACTTTTAATCTCAGAAAAACTGTTGTAACCACCCATATTTACGGACTCGTATCTCCCACTACAGAGATCCAAACTTAGAAATTCCTTTTGTTATATGAAGAGCACCTAACCCAGATTATTTCCTGTCAATTATATTATTTTATTCGATGTTGTATGCAAAATTAAACTGGGTTAAAAATCATAAAAAATATATTTTTAAAATCATCAAAATTTGTGATACAGAGTGCGCCCCTCCAAATGGGACCGCCCCGTCGCATACCAATTACACCAAAAGATGCATATGGTATGTCCAGACGTGTGGGCTTTCGCAGAAACTGATTCGAATGCGTGTGCGCATCGGAATCAGCCCGTATCCTCAAAAAGTCTTCGTATCGTGACTTTTGCAAAACCCCACACCATTTATTGTACGTTGGTCAGAATATGACAAAACTTATGCCACTGGACTCGTGGTATCATGCTGGTCCTGTGACCCAATTTTTACGCAATTCTGAGATAGTTGACCAAGCCGCCTAATTACGGGCCCCATGGTTGACTCTTTGGGCAAAATTGTGTTCGGCTCACCGGAATCCAAAATTGGACATACCGTTGAGTTTGTAATGATATATAGAATTTGTTTGACCTATAATTTATCCTATTTTGAGATATTTACCTATGGCACACTTTTTGGTACAAAGTAGGCCACATGTGGACCCCGCTTTGACCCAAAATTATCGTTTTGCTCCTGTGTCCAAATTGGACGAAAGAGTAGTATTTTCTAGCTATCTCGCTGATTCCAAAAATCTTGGTGATATTTATTTCAGCATCCGGAGACGTTTATTCGGAGGTCTTAGTTTTTGATCCCGTGTCCTTGACATCTGGACGCTTACACTATATAGATTGCTTGTCAGGCAAGTATACCTTGCCATTGTACTGTAATTTATATTCCATATGATGCTTGTATTTTATTTCTGTCATTTAGTTCATATATTTTAACTACTATATAAACGGCGCGTCCAAGAAAACTTGGGTGCAACGACAGTGACGTCGTATTCTATTTTTATTATGTATATGCACAGACCTACTTTTTGAGACCACCCCATTATCATAAGGCATTCTTATGTTTCATTGGCCATGACACTGTTCTTACACGAGTGTGAGTCACATGTAGGACACGAGCTTGCATACTCGGCTGGCCACTGGTACGTATAGGTCGTCCGACGGATAGGGATAACTGTCGATAGAAACTTTGCATGCTAGTAGACCTGGAAGTTATTTAGAGGTATCATCCTATCATGGATGTGACATGCTTAGAGCATGGAGTGGGAAGAATAACAAGTAAGGTATTTTGACTCCTTTGTACTTTCCTTGTGTAACCCGTACGCTCCGTCGGAGATGCGCGATCATGATGACCACTATATATTATATATTATCAGGCGACCTATGCCGTTCAAAAGATGACATGCTTTGTAGGCCCCTGAATCTCCAAGAGAATCATGCCAATCCTATTTTAGCCAGATAGCCCACTTATTGGAAAGTTGTTCTCAAACTGCATTCACATAGATGGTTAGGCGACCCATTGGATATTTATTTTTTAGTACTTTATTGGCATATTTATATGTATGTTGTTATGTCCATCTGAGGACCTGGTCCCTTTTCAGATATAGACGGGCAGAAGTATCCACAGGAGTACGAATCTGGACCTGACGCTTCTTACCAGACTGAGGAGGTCTTACCTTCAGAGTATCTTTGATTCATCGTAGCTGATGGATTTTAGTTGCTATTTCTTTTATAGACATTTATCTTATCTTAGAGTTTGATCACTTTGTCATTTAGTATAGTCGATTTGCAGTAGATTTATTTCCATTCGACTATCATACTTTGATACTTTATCTTTGAGATTTAGTTATTTATTTCCTACTTATTTCTTTATTTGTGCTGTGGATGAGATATAGATTGCGTGTGAATTGTTGATAGTATATTACCACTGGTGGATTTGATATTCATGTACAGCATACGTGTGTGTATGGTTTCCATATATTGGAGTTCGTATATATACGGCTGGCGTGTTACGTATTCCTAGTCTTACATATTTTGGGACTGGGGCATGACATATGAACCTAATGAATAAGGTATTTCACCAGTACTTGGATCTGTTTATGGTAGTATTCATTGATGATATACTGATTTATTCGAAGATCCTGGAGGAGCATGAGAGATATTTGAAGATAGTTCTAGAAACCCTCAGGAAGGAGAAGCTATATGGCAAGCTTTTAAAGTTTGCGTTCTTCCTTAATAAGGTTGAATTCTTTAGGCATGTAATTATAGGAGACGGGATCTCAGTAGACCTGAAGAAGATTCAAGTAGTTGAGTCATGGTCTACCCCGAGTTCAGTGGCAGAGATCAAGAGTTTTTTTGGATTGACAAGCTATTATCGGAGATTTGTTCAGGATTTTTCAGGATTGCGGAGCCAATGACTAGACTAACCATGAAAGAGGTGGAGTTCGTCTGGACTGAAGATTGTCAGGCTGCTTTTTAGGAGCTAAAGAAGAGTTTGACTACAGCTCCGGTGTTGACATTGTCATCAAGGATAGGAGGATTTTTTATATATAGTGATACATCAGATAAAGGTTTGGGTTGTGTATTGTAGCAGAATGGAAAGGTGATTGTCTATGCTTCCAGGCAATTATGCCTGCATGAGAAGAACTATCCTACCCACAATATGGAGTTGGCATCAGTTATTTTTGATTTTAAGCTATGGAAGCACTACTTGTATAGAGAGCGGGTAGAGATCTTTACAAATCACAAGAGGTTAAAGTATGTGTTCACACAAAAGGAGCTCAATATGAGGCAGCGGTAGTGGTTGGAGTTGATGAAGGACTTTGACATTACTTTGCAGTACCATCCAGAAAAGGCCAACATAGTTGCGAATGCCTTGAGTAGGTATACAGTGTCTATGTACTTGACGAAGGACATACATTTGTTGGCCGATCTTGATAGCTTGGGTATTGAAGTGCTAGTTCCTGGAGTTACGACACAGATATGGGGACTCCTGGTACAGTTAGAGTTGAGGGACCGAATTAGAGCCACACAGTTCGAGGATGAGTCTCTTAGAAGCATCAGAACGTAGGTCCAGATGGGATTGGCAGAGGACTTCAGTATTGCAGATGATGGATCATTGTGGCACGATACCAGATTGTGTGTGCTAAGTGGAGCATTATGCAGTAAGGTTCTTTAGGAGTCACATCAATCTCAGTACTTTATGAATCCAGGTGCCAATAAGATGTATGGGGACATGAGAGAGCATGTTTAGTGGTATGGTATAAAGTAGGATGTGGCTAGGTTCGTATCCAGATATTTGGTTTGCCAGCAGGTAAAGGCAGAAAGACAGAGGCCGGGTGAATTACTTCAGCCTTTACCCATCCCAGAGTGGAAGTGGGAGCATGTGACAATGGATTTTGTATCAGGACTTCTGTGTTCTCCAGGAAGGAAAGACACAATTTACGTTATCGTAGACAGGTTAACCAAATCAATCCACTTTCTACCATTCAAAGTGGGTATATCTACAGAGAAGTACGCAGAGATGTATGTGCATCAGATAGTCAGATTGTATGGAGTTCCTGTGAGCATAGTCTCTGATCGGGATAGTCACTTCACGTCCCACTTCTGGAAGAGTTTACAGGCTAGCTTGGGCACCCAGATTAAGTTCAGTACCATATATCACCCTTAGACAGAAGTACAGTCGGAAAGGACTATCAAGACTATCGAGGATATGCTACGGACCTATGTTTTGGATTTTGGAGGCTCTTAGGAGGACCATCTTCACTTGATAGAGTTTTCTCACAACAACAACTACCTGGCCAGTATTGAGATATCATAATTTAAGACGTTGTACGGACGGAGATGCCGTACTCTGTTATCATAGGATGATGTTGGTGAGAGAGCCTTATTGGGACCAGAGATGGTCATGGATGTTGTTGAGAAGGTGAAGCTCATCAGGGATAGGCTTCGGGTGGTGCAGGACAGATATCGGCATTGGTCCAATAGCCACCGGAGACCATTAGAGTTCGAGGTATAGATTTTGTTTGTATTGCATATGATTATTTATTTTTGTTAGAGTGCTAAGGCTGTATTTTGTGCTAGGTTGGCGATCTGGTATTCTTGAGAATTTCTTCGACACGGGGCATGATTCACTTTGATGGAGGCGGAAGGCTTAGTCCATGGTATATCGGACCCTTCGGTGTTTTTGAGAGGATCGGTGCAGTGGCCTACAGACTAGACTTACTACCTGCATTAGAGAGAGTGCACAACGTATTCCATGTGTCACAGCTGAGATGGTACATGGTAGATCCTAGCTATGTACTAGATCACTCGAAGATCGAGTTTGGTCTGACTCTCAGCTACCCAGAGCATCCCGTGAAGATTTTGGACCGCAGGGAGTAGGTGCTGCGAAACCAGACGATTCCTTTGGTGCTCGTTGCATGGAGGCATCACTCGCCAGAAGAGAGTACCTGAGAGTAAGAGACCAAGATGCGCGAGTGATACCCTTATCTGTTTGAGCCGTGAGGTATAATTCTTTCTCGCTTGTATTGATTACTTTTGATAGTTAGTTTCTTCCTTAATTTTGAGGAAATTTTTTTTAAGGTAGGTGTGATTGTCACCCTCACTTTTTCAGTCAGGGATAGTTTGATAATTTGGCTTGGATATTTTTTTAGGATTTTAATATTAAATATTAATGTAATGATTGTATTAATTATTTATTTATATTAAGAAATATTATTTGTGACTAGTAGTAATTATTTTATTAGAGACTTGTGTTAATTAGTTAGTTAGAGAGACTAGCTAATATTTAGACTCGACACATATAGACCTATTTAGACTTATCATGACAATTAGTGAGCCCAACTTGGACCCAAGTCTATTAGACCTTTCTCATTAATTAATTAAGGAGTATTAGCTTAATTGTAATTAGTTAGAAGCCTTCCTAATATACCCTCCTTAGTTAATATTCTTAATGAACCATTGGAAGGGCAATTTAAACATTTGACAATGACTTGGAGAAGGGGGTAGAGGGGTCAGCCATACAAAGTCTCTCTCTTCTCCCTCATATTCATTTATCGTATTTTACTTCCCAAATTCTAAATTCCCAAGGAGAAGAAAATTTAGAGTTAGAGATCGTGTCCGGATCGTGTCCAATTATATTTTTATTAGAAATTCATCTCCCAATAAGTAATTTCTGAATTTCTCTCATTATAGCTTTTTAATCATGCATTTGACCACTAGAAATTACTCCATGTCATAGGACTACCTATAGGAACAAGTTCTAGGCTATTTGGCTATGTATTATGAATTCTATGTGGTATTTTGTGTGCACATTAGGGGAATTATGGGATTGACACATCAATTATGTGTTATTAGACCAATTAGATCTAACTAGAATTAGATCAGGATTATGAAACTAGATACGTGTCCACAATTGGATACGTATAGTCTGTATCATATTTTAGTGATACAGATTGGTTTGGGGTTTTTCCTTCGACACAGGGGTGTGCACATGTCATATTTTGCTATGGACATGTATGTGAGTAACTAGCACTTTATATTGCTTGTAATTATAATTCTAGACTTGCTCGTATCCTTTGTAAGACTTTTGGTGGTGTGTTGGAGCCATATTGTAAGCATATCATAGATTGAGTATGATACGGGTAGGGTACACTCCACGTGTTTATTGTATTGCATTCTATTTTAAATTGATTTATGTTTAGCTATTTGAGTATTGTTATTGATGTACATGTGATATATATAGATATATAGTTATTATGTATTCATCTACCTATGTTTATAGTATGTATTATGGTGTTTTGGATGTATATGTTGATAAAGGGATTGTAATATGGATAGGTGTAGATATTGTTCGCTGTTATGGGATGGTTTATGCACAGGGATGTTGTTCCACTGTCAGTTGGTTTGTGGATGTGTGGGGAGAGATTTAAGCACTGCGGTGTGTTCATAGTATAGGGGGTCGGGTTGGGAAAGTTCCTGAGCTTGCTGTGCTACAGCACAATAACAACTAATTGGTTAAGGGCTAATGGTGTATGTACTATCATTGACAGTGAAGGGTAACAGAGCAGCAACAGTGGCTGCTAACACATAGGCAGCAGCAGTAAGGGCTTGGTAGTGTTGTGTATAAGTGTGCACAACAGTGAGGTTGTAATAGGAATACACAAGAGGAGGGGCTCAGGCATTATGATGGAGGTTTACCCAGAGTTGAGGCAGTGTGTGGAGAGGTATTAGAGATGGGAGAGGGATAAGGTATGAGAATATAAGTGTGTGTGTGTGTGTGTGTGTGTGTGTGTGTGTGTGTGTGTGTGCCTGTGAGGAGAGGTATCTGTGTGTTTGTGGGGGGGAGGTACGTGTTTGAGAGTGTTATGTGATTAGTGAGTGTGTGTAGCTTATAGTGTATAAATGTATTAAGCAAGGGAAGTATCCTATATCAGTAGGTGCAGTGGACTGAATTATGAAGTATCGGGTAGATGCATAGTATGCAGCTCAGTTATGAGAGGGTTGGTCTGTGTATATATACGTGCATATATGTTAAATATATAAGTATGTATATCTGTATATATAGATATATGCAAATGTTGTGATGCTTGTTTAAGACAGCAGTGATAAGAAGAATGCACTCTAATACAAGTGTACCTGAGGATGTGGCTTAGTGTATTGTTAGTTCAACAACATGTGTTCTTAGGGGGAGGGCTCAGGTCTGTTGTAGTAGCAACATAGAGGGAAGAATGCAGGTAGGAGTGTTCAGACTAGAGTGCGAGTTATGAGCTTGAGTTGTAATGTGATTGGTGGTATGGCTATCTGTAGGTGTCTATGTGTGCTTGTGGGTGTGTAGATGTATTGGAGCGTATTTTAGAGTTCCAGTGCCTAAGGAGTGGGGTCCTGAGATATGTGTGTATACTCAGATTAACGTAGGCAGTACACTATGTCCTTACATACATATCTGGGCCTTTAAAGACTAGAGTATCTATGAGATTATGGTAGAAGTAAGCTAGTTTCTGAGTAAGGTATATGGGAATTGGGGGTTCAAGTGTGTGGCTGGTTATTCAGTATTCTGTTTGGAGTTAATGTCAAGATACTAGTTGTAGCAATGAATCAAGATAATTGGATTTTGTACAAGGATATATATTAGGTTATGTTATTACCTAAGGATAGTGAGACAGTAAGTGTTATATATAAGTGCTTAATATTAATAACTAATTCATATAAGTTATGCTTATACCTAGTTATATTAACTAGTTTGACTAGTATGGACCAAAAAACCAAGGTATAACCTAATATTAACTATTTTCCCTTGTAACCAACCTAGAAGGAAGGAAAATACCTAGTTTGACATAGTATGATTAATATGACCTAGAAATGGCCTAGAAAGCATATTTTGACTCATTTTAATTATTTATCACTTTATTACACCTAAGTGATGATATTTCATATAGGTTGGTGTGACACAGCTCGGATATCGAGTTAGATCACTTGCTCAGGACCACAGGCGAGTACATCTCTTTGTTAGTTTTTATTTCATAATAGTGTATATATCGCACGTTCTAGAACTGTATACTTGATTCTGACACAGTGGTTACACGAACTAGTACTATATGGATCCTGTCAGGAGATGTTATCCTTTATCGTATTCAGCGGGTACTCCTTTACATGTATTTTATTATCTGTATTGGGTATTAATTTTAGTGTACTTCATGTTCACACACTGCTCATGTTCAATATGCCCATATTTGTGTTCGTAACGTGTCATGATTGGATCCATTGGTATTTGTTGGGGATGGGGGAATAAGAGTTGGTTATGTGATCAAGATCAAGTATATTCATGTACATATCGATTACATATCACACGTGTAATTGAGTTATCATATTGTATTTGTTTTCAACCTAAACCGATCATATAATAACTTGTATTCTATAGCACATTAGCTAGTTTCATCTATTTCTATTATATTACAGTTATTTTATTATCCGTTCTTTATTTCAGTACATTACCTGTTTACCCTAGTTCATTTTATTCTGATATTTAGTTATCTTGTATTCTTTTTCTATTATCTGTTATATATACTCGATTATGTATTTAAAACTGCTTTCAGAGGTATGTACTTTGCTCTAATCTTGACTAGATATATTTTTCAGATGATTGGCTTGTGGACCAGTGTCCCACCTACTACAGGCCGCAGGACGGCGTACCATTAGAGGATACTCCTTTAGAGCAGAAGGACCTAGTACCCGAGTCTGAGGAGGTTTAGATTATATGTTTAGACTTGTATTAGACTTTTATTGAGGCTTATGTGATGTATATATTATTTCAGACTTGTGGATGTATTGTAACTCTTTTCTTCGTTATTCTATCTCGTGCTTTATCTTCCTTAGTTTGCATTATGATTGATATAGTTTATCATTATCAGATACCATATTGTTCCTCTATTTGGAGTTAAGATGATTGACAGGTTCCATGTATATATATTGTATGAGATATTTAGTTAGTAGAGTTGATCCAGACAACGTTCTACTGCCGATGCTGCGGCATAGGCTGGGCATTGTTTATTACTCGTGTCCTTATTTTGGTTGTGCGTCGTGACACATTTTTAGTGGTGGCCCATGCAGGTCCTAGAGTCGCATATAGAGCAATATTGTAGTAGTGCTTATCTAGAGTACTGCTACGAGCCTACTTTAGGATATATGATATAGGCTGAGAGTATACTCAATCACAACTAGGAAACATTTTCAAATATCTGTTAGTTATCCCTATCTATTGAATGCTTGCTTTACTTTGAATAATTTTGTTCTTCTTTGATGATATCGTATCTTACTCAATATTGATTTCTTTCTTCAATCTATCTTCAGGATGTCGTCGAAGACGCGTTCCCACCGCTCAGGCGCAATATCAGCAAGGTCGGTCACTTCATCGCCTATGAGGGCAGCACCAGCAGATATTGTTCTAATAGTTATATTCCAGAGGTCCGCTTTACCGATCCAGGTGGGCATTTCCACAACAGCTTTCGAGGGTGCTCTACCTCCGGTACAGAGGGCAGCGTACAGTTTCAGGGGATCTTCCACTCCCACCATCCGTAGTATATCAGACACAGATGTTTGCACTCTTTCAGCAGATAATGGAGGCACAACAACGCCAATCAGAGGTTATGAGACAGGGCATTGAGAATGCTCATCAGATTGCATTCGTAATAGTCGAGAGAGTCACCTTAGTCTAGCCACAGACGACACCACCTCAGTACACCCGGTAGTAGCCGAGCCCGGGGACTATCATAGATTTTAAGAGGATAGGCCCGAAGGACTTTAAAGGAACTAAAGGAATTATTTATACTGATGATTGGATAAGAGACATTGAGTGGAACCTGCGGTTGGCGCAGATTCCAGATAGGTTGCAGGTAGAGGCCATAGAAAGCATGATGTTTGACATCACACTGACTTGGTTCAGGACGGACCCCATGATCTTATCACCGGGACTTGGAAAGCTTTTAAGGAGCTCTTAAAGGAAAAGTTTTTTCCAGATATGGCTCTGACATCTCTAGAAAGCCAGTTTTAGTACCTCATTCAGGGAGGTATGATGGTAGATGAGTATGCGGCAGAGTATTACAGAAGAGGATTAAAAATAAAAAGAAATCCATTTAGACTTGTACTAGTTTTTTTATTGTGCAATTCCATTAAGACTGTGAGATGTATTATATTTTTTCTTCTTCATTTTATTTTGTTCATGTTATATATATATATATATATATATATATATATATATATATATATATATATGTTTTCATCAGTTTATATTATTATCAGTGGGCATTCTAATTTAATGGACCCTTTAGAGTGCACTTAACCTGTAAAATATAAGCAACAGTTCACAACTAATCACATGTAAAATATCAAACTCATTAACAAAAATGAAATAAGATGCACACAACGATAATCAAGTCCACTATAATGCACATGGGCGGATCCAAGCATAGGTTGGCGTGGGCTGAAGCCCACCCAAAAAAATTTACTTTTGTCCATATAATTTTGTTTTTGTTTTTTATATGGGTTAGCCCACTTCTAGCCCACCCAAATTTTTGGTAGCCCATCCCAACTACAATTTCTGGATCCGCCCCTCACAATGCATAAAAGAAATAAGTCTCAAAATGATAGAGAGCATAAAAGGAAATAGTATCATGAGGATCAACCCGCTAAAAATAAGTACTGGATGTGAAAGAAAATAGTAAATAAAGAAATCCCAAATGTCTGATAACTAGGTGATGCCATCAACCCAAAAGTGCCATATATAGATCAAGTGAACTCCTTTAGACAAATTTTGTCCTCTGCTACAACTCCAACTCTTGTGTGAATGCATGAACCGTACACCTCGGGATAATCCTCCTCGCATAAACCTAGCAAGAAACCAGGTCCTCGAGGAACAGAGCAAGGTACAAGAAATAGCATGCCAGAAATAAACAGTATAAATGTACAGAAGTACTCCAGGGTAAAACTACAATAACCATCTAAGTGAATGCGCATGAGAATATCACTCGTATGCTAGACCACCAAATGTAATCCTGGAGATCTCAATAGATACTTCAATAAACTATAAAAACCTATAGACCCCATCAGGAAGCCTGCAACATCTATCAAAAACTTGAAGCTCTTGTAAGGAGTCAACGGCATCTATGATGAAGGGTACCTAACACACTTGTAGATGCATAAAATACTACAAGACTCATAGAGCTCATGCCACATAAAAAATGATAGATACGGCTAGGCGGAAGCCACATAATAGCCTTCATGTAGCCAGACCAACTAAGCAGTAAGAGGCCACATAAAGGATCCCTGATACACTCTCCAATGCCTGACAAAAAGGCCTAACGGCCTCGAGACTCGCAAGAAGGTGGCATACAAAAAGATAAAGAGTCACATCCAATAATTAATGACCTCGTTGTTTGAATAAACAAAAAAAATGGGAGAAGAAGAGGGTTTATACGAAACCTTTTCTTTTTTGCTTACAAACAAGAAAAAGAGTACAATTAATCCTATACAAGGATGTTAAGTACAATAAAAATGATTTTGGGGAAAATTGCTATAGGAGTCTGATCTGCGGTCGATCACTTTGTCCTTTGGACCACACGATGATGAAGAAGTACTGTAGAAGAAGAAGCTTCGAAGGTTGCAAGTGGGATTGAATTCTCATTGCCAAAGTTGTCAATCAATACTCTCTGTCTGTGCTCTCGCTCTGATTCTTGATCCTTCTCCGCTAACCTGTGACTAAGGGTCTCTATTTATAGAGATCAGTCACAATAACTGTCCAGTTAGCGTAGAAGCCAAACTGTGAAGAAAGTGGCATCTTTTACGCGACGGTTATAATAACTGCTACCCACGTTTAAATGATCTCCTGAATTCGCTTATGATACGTGTTCCATTATGAGGTAACGCATATAACTGCTTCTCGAAGATCATGGCATGCAAGCCATGTGGATAACTGCACCTTGCGTAGAGATGGTTGGCGTAGAAGCCAAATAACTGTCTTGTTGGCGTAAAATGCCAAATAAATGTCTTGTTGGCGTAAAAGCCAAGCTCTGCGTAAAACTTCAGGATTCATGGGTAATAGACAACCAGCGTAAAATAGCCAATTGTCTATCACGACTGAGGTCTTGAACGTATTTTGGGCTAAATAGCCTTATCATGTACCTTTGCAAATATAGCCGAGTTGGCGTATTTCGAGGAGATAACATACGGCGTACTCCTATAGTTGAAAATAGCATGGTTGGCATAAAATGCAAGGATGGTGTGGTGAGCGTATTAGTCACAATTTTAGCTTTCCAGTCATTTTAAAAATAGAACAAAATCTCGTGCATTAAATGTAGAGATCTACCCCCATCTCGTGCATTAAATGCAGAGATATGCCTCGAGCTCTGTACGAGAAGCAGCTTTTGACGTGACATCTGATTTCGTCGTCTTGAGCGTAAAGACTCATTTTTGTCCATGTAGAATAGGTAGTGTATTCTTTGAATGCGTAAAAATGACTTGTATCAAGAATATGTCACTAAACGACAGCCTGGGTCTCTGTGCAAAATCATCATCACAACGGTCCTCTCTATCGTCGTGCAGTACTTTTTGTCAGGAGTCAGGTTCAATATTTTGTCTGACATATTCATTCGAGGAATATGAAGAGTTTCTCATACAACTTCACGCTGCATTAAAAGCAGACATATTTTACGTAGGGAGGGTATAGCAACCTTTTTACGCCGAAATAGCCTTGAAGTGTTGCTTTACGCGGGTAGCTCTGGAGCTCTATTTTATACCAAATAGTGTTGAAGCTCTGTTGTACGCCAATAGCTCTGAAGTCATATTTTATGCCATACAGCGCTGAAGCTTTGTTTTATGCGGACTTCATTTGTGTTGGGGGTTTTGACTGTATAATATGCGTACAATCTCCAGCGTATTTCATGCTTTTATAAGACCTCCTTCAAAGTTTTCAAATTCTTCGTAATTTGAAATACTTTGAATGAAGCATGAAATGGTCAAATTTGACTCGTTCTGCGAGGTTGATTTTTTGGAGATATTTAGGAAGTTGTTGGGATTTGGTATGTTCTCTTTTGCCTATATAAAGGCAAGCGAGTGAACCTGTTTTTCCATATTCCCTTCACCACCAAGATGGCTGCTGAGATTCATTGGGCTAACCTGAGGAAGAAGAAGATTATGCTCTTCCAGCATGTAAGGAGCCGTAAAAAGAGATATCTTCGAGCAAATATTCTCTGCCACGATGGATCATGGAAGGATATCATAGCTTCCTTTGCTCGGGACAATCAGCAATTTTATATGGCGATTTGCCCAGGAGAGATGAGGGGTCTCATCGGACCACACAGCTTGCTAGCTGTGTTTTTCCCTATTATAAAGCTGGACCCAGGTGGGCATCTTGGTTGTGTCTTCCAATATTGTGTTGGGTCTGAATCCCTAACACAATTCTAGGCATGGCCGCCATGGCGTATGGGGGGTGGGCTTGAATAATTTAAATAGGTCCAGTTTTGTATCCTTTCTCCATTTACCATTTTCTTGGCCTCCCGATCGAAGAAGTGCTGTAGAAGAAGCAACAAAGATCTCCATCAGACGAGAATCTAGCAAAATAGTTTCCCATCATATGTAATCATGACCTTGAATATTAATAAAAAATCCTTTGTAAAGTGGATTTCCATCATATATAATCATAATTAATATACTCGTCTTCTTTTACGCACTATTGATTTGCTATATTGCTGTGAGAAAGTCTGATAATGCGTCGCTTCAACAAGCTTGAATAATCTTTATGCTGACTCTGACAAATACACATCCGATCATGTCCCCACTTCTACGCGTAACGGAAGATGCGTAAAAAAGCTCTTTATCATTAAGTTGTCTTGAAAATCCAAATGTCATGCTATTTTTGATGAAGAGTCACATAGAATTCTGAACCATCATTTCTCCCTCATAAATGTGAAGAACGTCTGTTCAGAACATCATCTTCAAGAGAATGGCTTCTCAAAATATTCTCGAGACAGGGCAAGAAACGTCCGCCGAATAGGCCATCCCTGAACTAGATGTAAAAATTCTGGCCAAACTTTGAATGAACTATTAATGGCCAGGAAAGAAAAGTTACCTTCCAGTAAAAAAGACACTTTCAGGGAACTCCTTGGCCATTCGTCCGATGAAGTCCTTTCGATTGAGGAAGAAGAACATTTTCTACGCAAAACTCTTATAACTGGCTTTTTTTTAAGCGTGAAACCCAAATTATCAAGAAATATGTGTATTCTGCTAGCTGATCTGTCCCACGTAATTTAAGATGCATGTAGCATAGATCTGCAGCTTCTGAGCGTAAAATCATAGATCTTTAGCTTCTGAGCGAAAAAGCTTCTGAGTGTAAAATCATAGATCTGTAGCTTCTGAGCGTAAAATCGTAGATTTGTAGCTTCTGAGCGTAAAAAGCTTCTGAGCATAAAATTATAGATCTGTAGCTTCTGAGCGTAAAATCGTAGATCTGTAGCTTCTGAGCGTAAAAACTTTTGAGCGTAAAATCGTAGATCCTTGCTCTGCGCGTAAAAGAGTCTGGACATAAAATCAGGGATCCGTTTCACAACATGACTGTTTGTCTTCCTGTTCAATGATAGGCTGACGTGGTCCCAAATCATAACTGATTATTAAAAATTAGATTTTGTTAAGGATTCGGAGAGTCACTTGAACTCTATAAATAGGCCTAGGTCATGAGAGAGAAAAATCCTTCATCTGTCTTTGCAAAACCCTTCGTTTCTTTTTGAAAACTCTTTGTCTCTTTCTGAAAACTCTGAGTTTTGCCATGGCACTAAAACAGGCCTCCGTCGCTAAGGGAAAGAAAGCTGCTTCTTCATCTCATTCTACTGCTCAAGCACGAGCAACCTCCATTAGGCCGAGCGAGCCTCATTCTGAACGAAGTGCTCCGCCGTCTAGCTGTGCACCGGGCATCACAGGTAAAGACTTCGAGAGGAGAAAAACCCTTCGCACACGTTGTACGTGTATGCGCAAATATGCCCACATTCCTAATATGTCACCGTAAAACTCCATATTTTTGTAGTCTAGCGTAAAAACTCAGATTGTCAAATTTTGGCGTATTCTGCGAACCTTGCGTTTTACGCACTGATGTAAATTTCTGCGTAAAACTCAAATTTTGGCAGTCTGGCATAAAAACTCAGACTGTTAGGTTTTGGCGTATATGGCAAACTTTGAGTTTTACGCACTGGATGTAAATTCCAGCATAAAACTCAATTTTTTGCAGTCTGGTATAAAAACTCAGACTGTCAAGTTTTGGCGTATGCGGCAAGAGTGTAGCACCTTATGTTTTACGCGCTGAAAGAAAATTCTAGCATAAAAAACTAACTTTTTCTTTTGCTTTTTTGCAGTGGACCTACAGATCCCTCCTTTGGCTGAAGTGATGGGCTCTGCTGCTGGAATGCTAAACTCTAACTATTTGGAGGATTTGTCCCATGTGACCTTCCCCATCTCTGGAAACGAGTATCCTCAAGAAAGGGGAACTCTGATCTCTGCCCAAGGGGAAAGGATGTTGCTGAGTATGATCAGTGGGGAACCCTTGACGTACATAGACGGCACAGAGTATAAGAAACCAGCTTTCTTATTTGGGGATGTTATTGATAAACAATCCCAGACAAAGCCTAAGAAGGAAGATTGGGTATTTTCTGCTGAGGGCACGGTCATGTATCTGCCAAAGATGCCAAGAGATTACCCTATCTCTGCGTTCTTCTATGCCACATATCCCAGAAAGATGGTATAGACTATGACTCTGGATCTTCATGGCCAGCCGGGGAAGATCTTTTACAGGAAATGATTAAATCGAGGAGCCTTTGTAAGCAGTCCCTCAGGCCCTGTCATGCCCTTCAGAGGATTACTGCCAGGCAGCGTCCCGAGTGAAGACTCTTCCTTGATCCAGCCATTTCAAATGACAAACTTCTGCAATGAGTTTATGGCACAGGAAGGAGTATATCCCAGGGTTAACCCTCGTACCAGTGGATGCGATATATCCCAGGGTCAAATGACAAATTTCAAATGACAAACTTCTGCATGGGCCCCGAAGCACTTCCAGATGGAGCTGGAAAATATTAACCTATTTGAGGCTATGAGTGCCACTAGTGTTGGGCTGTCCATCAACCTTAACTTGTTCTTAGCTTTGATGGAGCGATATAACTCGCTCACTGGGACTTTTGCCACTCCGATAGGTGAGTTAGGTTTAGCCCTTCATGAGATGGCAGATATCTCCAAGCTGCCAATGGGAGACACTCCTTATGAAGAATACGTCCCCACCAACAGAGAGTTGAAGGACACCAACCCTCGGGTAGTGGCAGTGTATCAAGAGCTGATGAGCCATTATCTTGCATGCACCACCTTCTACGGAGAGCCCTCTGATTTAGCCCATATTAACAAGTGGGTATCCTATATCTTCTTCCATCAGGCTAGAAATGCCAAGCAGGACAAGGTTGTAGATAGCAAAGATAAGCCTTTGAACCTTCTGAGCATGCTTAGTGCCAACACAGTCGATGATCTCATTGAAGACGCAGGGGCTCCAGATTGTGTTCTCGATGAAGAGATAGGGGGTTATCCTGCAGGCACTAAAGCCTACAGTTATATGAGGCATTGTCGCAAGCCTCTGTCAAGGGAAGCTGAACTGGCTGGCTTCCTCTTTATTTGGCTACGCCGATGGGTGGTGCCTGGCATCGCGTCTATGGATCGTATTCATCGTAATACCTTATGGCCCGTAGTGCATTTGGTATTTGGAGCAAGATTGGGCCTGCTTCCTGCCATGGTATGCAGGATACAAGCTGGCCTGAGGGCTATTACTGATGGGCTGCTGGCCAATACTACGTAGCGAGAAGGATATCCCAGAGTAGAATTAGTATTCCTATATATGATGGGATGGTTAATCCTTTACAACTCCAGAGTGATGTCTCCCGGATCTGCCAGTGGTTCAGGACATAACTTCTTGTTGAATTACAAGAATTTTCTTTGGAACGTGGTTAGCGTCATAGATTGTCTACTAGCACTCAATTTTGCCCATAGTTGGAAATTCTTCTGCACCGTCCCCCCCGTACATATCTATCAACACGGGATGAAGCTTCAGGATGCAGACTATTCTTTCTCCTGAAGCCTTTTACTGGTTTATCTGCGTGTCACGACCCGCACCCAGTACAGGGGCACGAGAGCGTGGGTACGTCCAGCCTACGCCGCAGCATCGGCGGTAGAACGCTGTCTAGATCACAGTAATACTAAATAACTAATACCTGTCAATAATATACATCTCTATAATCCCATAATATAACTCAATCACAACAACTATAAGGCACGATAAAAGATAAAAGGAAATGACTTAGTTAAACACCATGTCTCAACATAAAGATAACTCGCAGTCTAGCTGTCCAACATAAGTCTCCAATTAAACTTAACATAAGTCTAAACATAAACTGAAATAACCTCCATAAGTCTCAAGCATAAAATAAATACTATCTAGATAACTGTAGGCAAAGCCTCATCTAGAAGCATGGTCTCCTCTAGGATCTCTGGTACATAGTCTGTCTCTATACCTGGTCCGTAGTGCGTGGTACAGAAATCCTTAAGATTCTCTGGAAAAAATATCCAGTCAGGATTGGAACAAAATACACCTCTAACAGCAGTTCCACATATATTGATAAAAACTATAATACAGTGTAAAGAAATACAAGACAGATATGAATAACTGGAAATAAGATACAAGAATAAGAAATGCTGGAATAATACTGGAACATCATCATCAACATGTATCTGACTAGGAATAGAACTACCAGTACATGTCACGACCCACACCCGGATATTCGGGCACGAGTGCGTGGGCACGTCCAGCCTACGCCGCAGAATCGGCGGTAGTACGCTGTCTAGGCCAAATCCTCACTTAACTAAACTAGCTCATTCACAATTAACATAAGCAAGATAATAATGAGAATGGAAACTTAAGATTGCAACTGAAATAAATGTGACAACAGATTCAATTCTTTAGTACAGAAATTCAGAATAAAATCGGGGACAAACCCGATTAATAAGATAAGAAATAAAATAAAGATAGCTACTGCTAACTATTCTGCAGGAGTAGTCTCCTGGGTTGGAACCGGCTCTGCGACTGTATCACCTGCTGGCTCATAGGGTCCATAATAGGTAGGGGCAAGGTTCTCATCATCGCCTAAACAACGTATCCAGTCAGGAAAGGAGCAAAGTACACAGTGCACAACAAGATTAAACTAAATAATTATGACAATTAAATTGAGTATCATATTGAGAACATTACTTAAAGGAAACATCAATATTTCAGAGTTTTAAAGCTATAAACAAGAATATGAGAAAGCAGGGAATAAATGAGACAGAAAATGAAACTACAACAGTCAGCAAGAAATGTAACAAGACTAGAGACTATCTGTGTGAACTTGTGTTTGTTTTAGAATACATAGTTGGCATGTAGGGGTTTATAAGGCTAATAAGGCCATCATAGACGACTAGTGTCTGGAACAATCAAGTATAAGGCTGATGGTGCAGTCGCGTACCAACAGCTAGTATCTGGGCCTGGGGAAGGGTAAACTACATGCCTCCTAGTATTCTCCCACCCGACACGAAAGCAAGACATGAAATCCCGTATTCAAGACATGAAATACAGTATTCTAACACTACGTGTAATCATCAAGGTTACTAGTAGAGCAGGGAATTAATTATCATAATATAAAGATTAACTTGAAGTGCAGGTACTTGCCTGTTGTTTGGATCCGATTAAAGTTCTAGGGGAAGTTTCCAGAGATGAGTCCAAAAGCTGAAATAAACATTACCATCACGCTCAGAAGATGTCAAATAGCTAGAAACGCCTGTCCTTGGGTCCAATTTGGAGACAAGGGCAAAAACAGCAGTTTTGGGTCAAAACGGGGTCCGCCGGTGGGCCCGCTTTGCACCGAAAAACGTGTCCGGGTCAACGGTCTCCAAATTCACCAAACTTAGTGTCAACAGGTCAGGAACGCTGATACGAACCCAACGGAGCTTTCAGATTTAAATTCCGATGAGCCGATCACGAAATCGCCCGTCGAGCGGGGCCTGTGGGGCCCACGACACGCGATTTCGTCAACGTTCTCAGAATCGAACCAAACTTGACCCACAGGACCAGCGTATCGCTACGAGTCCGATGGCGCAAGTTTTGTCTCGATCCGACGTGTGTGTACGAAGTTAGGGTGATTTACAGAAAGGGCGGATACGGGGCGATGTCCGCGGATACGCGTTGATTTCGGGGTGCACGCACACCCGAATCAGCTTCCGCGAAAACCCACACGTCCGTATCGACGCTGCGCACGTGTCTGTGAAGACCGCACGCGACCAAGTCGTCCCGTTTGGCGGGGCGTAGTCAGTTCCGGGGTGAAACAGGGTCTGGTTTTTTCCTGTTTTTGGATCGCGGTGTGCGATCACCACAGGGCGCGATGCCGCGAACAGTTTGTCCGAACACCGAGAGGGTCATACAGGCTTCCCAACGCAATTTGCAGAATTGAAAACGGAGCTACGAGGCGAAAGTTACACATACCTGAAGTGGACCCGAAAACAGGGTCGAACCGTGTCCGACTCGTGTCGGACACGCGAAGGAAATTAGGGCTAGGGTTAGGGTTCCGGCGGGTTTCTGGCCGTGGACGGCGGAGGGCGGCCGGAGGGGCGCCGGCGAGGGCGGGGGACGGCTCGCCGAGGGACGGCGCGGCGTCCACGGGGACGACGGCAGCGGCGGCGGTGGCTGGTGGCTGCTGCGGCTGCTGTTTGCTGCTGGCCGGACGGCTGTCGACGAGCGGGGCGGAGACTGGCCGGTGGCGCGCGGCGAGGCGAGGGAGGGGCACGGCGGGCACGGCGAGGCGGCTCAGGGGTCTGGGCGGAGCGGTGGCGGCGAGGTGGCTGTGGCGGAGAGGGGGGCCGGAGGGGGAGATATAAATAGGGCGGGGCGGAGCTGCGGCAGGCCGAGAAAGGCGGGGTCGTGGCCGACGTGGCGGGGTGCGCGGAGGGGAGGCCGGTGGATGCGGCGGGCGGCCCGGGCGGAGCGGCGCCGGACTCGGGCAGCCGAGGGTTCGTGGGGAGTGGGGGTCAGCCGGGTCGGGTCGGGTTCGGGTCTGGCCGACCCGCCCGACCCGCTAGGCCGGGGTGGGCTGGGCCTCGGGTTGGGTTGGGCCGGGCCAACGGGCCGCGGGCCGGAGAAAGGAAATAAAAAAATAAATAAATAAGTAATTAATAGTAATAATAATAATAATAATAATAATAATAATAATAATATCAGTATTTAATTAAATAATTAATTAAATGAATAAATACTTTTTAGGCATTTAAAAATAGTTCTGAGGTCCAGAAAAAAATCCAGAAAAATTACCCTAAGTCCAATTTTCTATTTTACACCCAAAAATATTATTTTCACAATATTTTAATATTATGTATTGCTAATTAAAAATCATTTATTAATTAAAAGCCTTGATTTTAATTACAGAAAATTCACAGAAAATTCCAGAAAATTGGGAAAATCCAAGATTTAAAATATTGTGAAAATTCAGGGGGTTTACAGTACACGCAAGAACAATGAACTGGTATATAAGTATGTACAAGAACAATAACTAGAACATGTGGAGATACAAGATCAATCTATCAAGATACATGTCAAGAATCATCTATCTAAGTGTGTGAAATATCAGTATATCATGTGATCGGCTTGGGACTATATGACTCATTACATTAGTTAGCGGTCATCCCCAACAGGTCAGGCTAACCATATATAACAGCGATGAGGCATGTAAGGGTAAGGCTGCACCGACGTGAAATATGGGTGAGCTAATGCTGCATGTCAGTTGGGTATGATCACATAAACTACTAATATTTCCCCATTTCCCCCCCAGCTAGCATGATGGATTCTAATCACGACTCCTCGTGACAGGTCTCAATGATGCCAACTCGTGTAAAGAACAGTGTCAGAGTCATGTATGCTATACAACAAGAATTATAGAGATAATCAACATAATGGAAACTGTCAGAGAATGTACTCGCCTGAGGTCCTTAGCTGGCAATACCACTGTCCGGGTTCCCAGGTATCGTCTGAATGATCCAACAGCCCTATAGATATATCATAAATATGATACTGCATCAGACATTACACTAATTCACAAACAACACTATGATCTTGGGGACTATGCTAGGATGGTCACGTCTGTCGTTGCTGTGCATAACAGACAGTAAATGGTACGGTCTAGCAGTACGTCGATCTACATATGGCAGTCTTTTATCATGCTACAGGGTCACCGGTCAAGATAGCTGTGGGTATCCATAATTTTGTTAGGTTTACCTAGTACACGGGCATATAATGCCTATTATTATATATCCTAAACATCACTACTACTAATTACAATTTTAATAGATATATGCATTTAGCTACTTAATAGAGTTTACATACTAATCAATTATACTTTGTATATATATTTATACTATCAAAACTTATACTATGTGTACAATTAATATCCATACTATGATACTTATAATACATATATATATATATGTACGTATAGATATTATTTAAGAGCATATAATATCTATATACCTATACGTATGCAACTACGTACATACAAGCATATACCGATGTCCACACATACTAACACACGATATACGTAGGTATATATATTCGAGATTAGGTTTACGTCGAACCTGCGTGCGTGGACAGGGTAGAGGCGACGAGGCGAGGCTGATTGGTCGTGCACGGTGGCGGTGCACAGTCGGGATGGCAGCGGGTCCGTTGTTCAGGTGCTCCGGTCGAGTTGGGACCCAGCTGCTCTGGTACAGCGGGGCCGAGGCAGCCTCCGGTGCAGCGGCGAGGTCGTCAAACTGCTCGGTGTAGCATCGCGCGGTGATGCTCGTCTTCAACAGCGATTCGGTGGACCGTCGAGGGTTATCGACGCGGGGAGGGGGTCGACGGGTTTCTGGCTTCAGTACTCTGGCGTGTGCAACGGATAGAGGCGGGTGGCCGGGTGGACAGGATCCTGCGAGTCAAGTTCGACGCGGGCGTGGCGTCGACGGCTCTCAGTCGGGTTCAATTCCGACGGAGTGCTCAAGTCGAGCGGTGGAGGGGGCGCTCGGCAGCGGGTTTCCGGCGTCGCTCGGCGATGAACAGTAGGTCGGGGGAAGCAAGAAAGAAGAGAACGTCGGCCGTGTACTTGGTTAGGGTTAAAAGAAAAATAGTTAAGATGGTATATATATATAAAGGGGTGTGGGTTTGACCTAGAATTGGGTTGACTGGTCAACTCTCTTGGAATTTCCCTCTTATTGAGATGTTTCAAGGGCCAAGATTTAATAGAATTAAAATGGTAGGCTAGGATGCATTAGTTCCAAGGTTTTTGAGGCTATGGTTTCGAGAAGATTAATGTTGCAATGTCACAGTCCCCAAAATTATGGGAAAATATACATGAAGAGAAATTAGATTTATTCGCATGTCGTTTCCAACAAATAGGGAACTGCACAAAATTGGATTTATCGAGGATTAGATACAATGGGGTGCGACGAATGTTGCGCATCTAAACTGAACACAATGAGACGTAGTTATGAGTCACACAATGGATCGAAGTAATAGTTTAGCCCGTCTAGGACAAGGGTGAGACATCAGTTGGAAAACGAGGGCTCGCATAGCGTCCTAATTATCGAAGCAACGATAAATTACAACAATCAAATAATCATCCTCAATTATTTAAATATAATTATATATCATGCAAATCATCTACATATTAATTACGGAAAGACGAAAATACCCCTAATCCAAAAAGTGGGGCTGACAAGTCTACCCTTCTTAAAAGAATTTCGTCCTCGAAATTTAAAATAACTATCACTAGAACAAGCAATCAATTAATGAATTATACCTCAAGTCTCGAAGAGATATGGATACCTCTTGCGCATTTCGTCCTCTCTCTCCCAAGTTGATTCTCCTGGAGAGTGATTTCTCCATGCAACACGAACCAAGGGAATAGTCTGGTTCCGCAATATCTTCTCTCTACGATCCAAGATCTCCACCGGTTGTTCAGGATAGCTGAGTGTCGGTCCAACTTCGATCTTCGAGTGATCTAATACGTGACTAGGATCTTCCATGTACCGTCTCAGCTGCGACACGTAGAACACGTTATGCACTCCATCTAGAGCAGGCGGCAAGTCTAGTCTATAGGCTACTGCACCGACCCTTGCAAGAATACTGAAGGGTCCGATGTATCATGGACTAAGCTTTCCTCCTCTGCCGAAACGAATCGTGCCCCGCATCAGAGAAATTCGTAGGAACACCAAATCGCTAACCTAGAACAACGATATTAACGTGCAACCTAAATAAAGCAATCACAAACCAATAAAACAAATCAAAACAATACCTGAAACTCTAGGGGTCTACGGTGACTATCTGTCCAATGTCGCTGTCTGTCCTGCGCCACTCGTAGTCTGTCTCTGATAAGTTTCACCTTTTCTGCTGCATCCACGACCATTTTTGGCCCTAACAAGGCTCTTTCTCCAACATCATCCCAAGATAAAGGGGTACGACACCTCCGTCCATATAAAGCCTCGAATGGTGACATCTCAATGCTGGCCTGGTAGCTGTTGTTGTAAGCAAACCCTACCAAGTGTAAATGATCCTTCCAAGAACCTCCGAGATCCAATACGCAAGTGCGTAGCATGTCTTCAAGGGTCTGAATCATCCTTTCAGACTGCCCGTCTGTCTGAGGGTGATATGCGGTACTGAACTTGAGCTGAGTGCCCAAGCTAGACTGCAGGCTCCTCCAAAAATGGGAAGTAAAACGACTATCCCGATCTGAGACAATACTCACAGGAACTCCATGTAATCTGACAATCTGCTGTACGTCCATCTCTGCTAGTTTCTCCGTCGGAGTACCCACTTTAAAAGGTAAGAAGTGGGCTGATTTGGTCAATCTATCCACGATGACCCAAATTGCGTCTTTTTCTCCTGGAGAACGAGGAAGTCCCGAAACGAAGTCCATAGTCACGTGCTCCCACTTCCATTCTGGAATGGGTAAAGGTTGAAGCAATCCCCCTGGCCTCCGTCGATCTGCTTTCACTTATTGGCACACTAAACATCGGGATACGAAGCGTGCTACTTCGCGCTTCATACCATACCACCATACGTGCTTCCTCAAATCTAGATACATCTTGTTGGCTCCGGGATGCATCGAGTACTGAGAGCGGTGTGCCTCCTGTAAAACTTCTTCGCGCAGCTCTCCACTTGGCACACACATCCTCGTGCCATGTCGTAAGGATCCATCATCCGCAATAGTAAAATCGTCTATCAATCCTGCCTGAACTTGTGCCCTAATATTCCTTAGAGTCTCATCATCATACTGCGCAGCTCTAATTCTGTCTATCAGCTCTGATTGAATCTGCAGTCCCCACATCTGAATCTTAGCTCCTGGAACTAATACCTCAATTTCTAAGCTTTCAAGATCAGCTAATAAGTGTCTATCCGAAGTCAAGCACATAGCCATTGGGTACATGCTCAAGGCATCCGCGACTACGTTGGCTTTCCCTGGATGATACTGTAATGAGATATCAAAGTCTTTCATCAATTCTAACCACCTTCTCTGTCTTATATTCAGCTCCTTCTGTGTAAACACGTACTTTAAGCTCTTGTGGTCTGTGAAGATTTCCACACGCTCTCCGTACAGATAGTGCTTCCACAGCTTTAGGTCAAAGATAACTGTCGCTAACTCTAGATCGTGAGTGGGGTAGTTCTTTTCATGAGGGCGTAATTATCTTGAAGCATAGGCAATTACTTTCCCGTGTTGTTGAAGAACGCATCCCAACCCTTTTCCTGAAGCATCACTGTAGATAGTGAATCCACCTGTCCCTGATGGCAACGTCAAAACTGGTGCTGTCGTCAATCTCCTTTTCAGCTCATCGAATACAGCTTGGCATTCTTCTGTCCAAACAAATTCCACATCTTTCTTGGTCAACCTAGTCATTGGCTCTGCAATCTTGGAGAAGTCTTGTACAAATCTTCTGTAGTATCCTGCTAGTCCGAGAAAGCTCCTGATTTCAGCTACCGTACTGGGGGTAGCCCATGACTTCACTGCCTCTATCTTCTTTGGGTTAACTGAAATTCTGTCACTCGTTACCATATGTCCAATAAATTCAACCTTTTCAAGAAAGAACTCGCACTTTGAAAGCTTTCCGTATAATTTCTCTCTCCTGAGGGTTTCCAAGACTATTCTCAGGTGCTCTTCATGTTCTTTTGGGGTTTTTGAATATACTAGAATGTCGTCAATAAATACTACTACGAACTTGTCAAGGTACTGGTGGAACACCTTGTTCATCAAGTTCATAAATACTGCTGGTGCATTGGTTAAACCAAACGGCATTACTGTAAATTCAAACTGGCCATATCTGGTTCGAAAGGCGGTCTTCGGTATGTCTTCTTTCTTCACTTTCACCTGGTGATAGCCGGACCTCAAGTCTATTTTTAAAAATACCTTCGCTATGTTCAATTGATCGAAAAGATCATCTATCCTCGGCAGTGGGTATTTGTTTTTGATAGTGAGGTTATTCAAAGCTCTATAATCGATACACATACGTACCGTACCATCCTTCTTTGGTACAAATAATACCGGTGCTCCCCATGGCGATGAACTGGATCTAATAAAACCTTTGTCTTGCAGCTCCTCAACTTGTTTCTTTAGTTCTACCAACTCATTGTTGTTAACTCTATAGACATATTGCGAAATAGGCTCCGCTCCTGGTATCAAGTCTATAGAGAACTCAACATCTCTGTCTGGTGGCAAACCTGGCAACTCCTCTGGAAATACATCCAGGAACTCCGCTATAAGTGGATGCGGTATTTCTTCTTCTTCCACCCTGGCTCCGTAAAAAGTGCCTCTGCTCCGCTCCTCTGCTCCTCTGGAAATCTCAAACTCTGGCTCTCTTGGTGGTCGAAATACTACTCTACCTCCGTGACAATCTATAGAAGCATGGTGTTTACTTAACCAGTCCATTCCGAGTACAATATCGTATTCTGGAAGTGGCATGACGAGTAAACTCATGCTCAAATCTCGGCCTTCCAATGACACTCTCCGGTCCTTGCAACAATCACGAACTAGGATAATGCCTCCTCATATCGTGATCTTGCAAGTCCTATCTAATGGTTTCATTTCTAAATGATGTTTAAGGGCATAAGACACAGATACGAAACTATGGGAAGCGCCAGAATCAAACAATACAAGTGCTGGAATAGAATCGAGTAAGACTGAACCTAAAATCACGTCTCCAGTTGGCTCGGGCTCCTCAGTGGTCATGGCGTAAGCTCGTCCTTATGGTGCTCCTCTTTGTTGCTGCTGTTGCTGAGCAAACCTCTCCTGCTATGATGGAAGTGGAGGTCCTCTCTGCTGGCCTCCTGGTACAATAGGTGCTCTGGCTGGTCCTCTCTGAGCTGCTCCTCTTTCTTGGCGAGTCTGAATAGCTGGGCAGTCCCTCAGCTGATGTGCTGCCGACCCACATGATAAGCAAGTGCCCAATCTTTTTCTGTAGATGTCTCTTGTATGTCTCATCTTTCCGCAATACGAACATGGGGTAGCGAGTTGATTATGCCTCTGTGGTTGCTGTTGTTGAGCATATCTTCGAACTGGTGCCTGTTGCTGGTGTTGCTGCTGGTGCGGCCTATATTGTTATTATTGGAAGTGTGGGCGCTTGGCTGGTCCTGTGTTACCTTCTGTTGCTCCGGATGTATCGCATCCTCTCTTGGGCCTGAGGTCCAAGTCGTCTTCGGCAATCTGGGCGTCCACAGAATACCCTCAAATATAGCAGTACGTTGTCCCGAAGTACGAGACTTGATCTCCCTGTTTAATCCCTTCCTGAACTTCCGAGCTCTGTCTCCTGGGTCTCGAACCATCGATGGCGCAAATCGACTCAATCGGCAAAACTCTGCAGCATATTCGTCGACTGACATGCCTCCTTGGACCAAGTCATGTAACTGACTTTCTAATGCTCCCAAGGCTACGTCAGGAAAGAATTTCTCTTTGAAGAGTTCTTTAAAGTTCTTCCAAGTAAGTCCTTCAGCGGCGAGTCTCGGCTCTGTACGATATCACCTCAGTGCGATATCAAACATCTGACTGCCAGCGTCCTCTATCTGAAGAATCTCCGGAATCTGTGATAATCGCAAATTCCTTTCTATGTATTCTAACCATTCGTAAGCATATAGTATTCCTTCTGTGCCTTTGAACTCTCGAGGCATCATCCTCTTAAAGTCCATTATGGTACCGAGCCTCTGTTGTTGCTGACCTTGATGTTGCGGTTGTCGTGCTACTCTCTCCACAGCCTGGAGAGTCATCTGATGAGCATTATCCATGCTCTCTCTCATCAGTTCGGTCTGCGCCTGGTGTGCTTCTGCTTGCATTCTCTGAGCCTCAGCTTGAACACGCTGAGCTTCTGCTGTTACTCTCTGGGCCTCTAGCATGCCCTGCATCAATGCGAACATCTGTGCCCCATCAGCGGGCACTCCTCGGAGAATCGGTGTCGGTGGTGGTGGAAGGTTGTCCGTCATAGCTGGGGCAATCCTCTGTATAGGTGGAAGAGGAATCCCGTTAGTTGCAGGTACTCCCACACGAACAGGAGATGTAGGGGAATTTCCAGGTATCTGTTCGTCAGGTTGAGAGGTGGCAGTCCTCTCTGAATTGGCTGCTCCCATTCTCATGGATCTAGTATTCGGTGACATCCTGAATATAGATCAAAGAATCAATTAAGGTGATAGATATGATATTATCAAGGGAGGACACTAAAATGCTAAAGGAAGCAATTCATTAGAGTAGCAATATGAAGTTCAGAGTTTTCTAGTATGATTGAGCATTTTCTCACCCTAAATCCTATTTCCTATATCCAAGCACAGGCTCACAGCAGTACAACTAAGTTGTCGCACTACCACGATATCGCATAACTTGCGAAACTAGACCTGCATGGGCCACCACTAAAAATGTGTCACGACCCGCACCCAGTACAGAGGTACGAGAGCGTGGATACGTCCAGCCTACGCCGCAGCATCGGTGGTAGAACGCTGTCTAGAACACAGTAATACTAAATAACTAACACCTGTCAATAATATACATCTCCATAATCCCACAATATAACTCAATCACAACAACTATAAGGCACGATAAAAGATAAAAGGAAATGACTTAGTTAAACACCATGTCTCAACATAAAGATAACTCGCAGTCTAGCTGTCCAACATAAGTCTCCAATTAAACTTAACATAAGTCTAAACATAAACTGAAATAACCTCCATAAGTCTCAAGCATAAAATAAATACTATCTAGATAACTGTAGGCAAAGCCTCATCTAGAAGCATGGTCTCCTCTAGGATCTCTGGTACATAGTCTGTCTCTATACCTGGTCCGTAGTGCATGGTACAAAAATCCTCAAGATTCTCTGAAAAAAATATCCAGTCAGGATTGGAACGAAATACACCTCTAACAGCAGTTCCACATATATTGATAAAAACTATAATACACTGTAAAGAAATACAAGACAGATATGAATAACTGGAAATAAGATACTGGAATAATAAATGCTGGAATAATACTGGAACATCATCATCAACATGCATCTGACTAGGAATAGAACTACCAGTATACGCAAGAACAATGAACTAGTATATAAGTGTGTACAAGAATAATAACTAGAACATGTGGAGATACAAGATTAATCTATCAAGATACATGTCAAGAATCATCTATCTAAGTGTGTGAAATATCAGTATATCATGTGATCGGCTTGGGACTATATGACTCATTACATTAGTTAGCGGTCATCCCCAACAGGTCAGGCTAACCAGATGTAACAGCGATGAGGCATGTAAGGGTAAGGCTGCACCGACGTGAAATATGGGTAAGCTAATGCTACATGTAAGTTGGGTATGATCACATAAACTACTAATATTTCCCCATTTCCCTCCATCCAGCATGATGGATTCCAATCACGACTCCTCGTGACAGGTCTCGATGATGCCAACTCGTGTAAAGAACAGTGTCAGAGTCATGTATGCTATACAATAAGAATTATAGAGATAATCAATATAATGGAAACTGTCAGAGAATATACTCGCCTGAGGTCCTTAGCTGGCAATACCACTGTCCGGGTTCCCAGGTATCGTCTGAATGATCCAACAGCCCTATAAATATATCATAAATATGATACTGCATCAGACATTACACTAATACACAAACAACACTATGATCTTGGGGACTATGCTAGGATGGTCACGTCTGTCGTTGCTGTGCATAACAGACAGTAAATGGTACGGTCTAGCAGTACGTCGATCTACATATGGCAGTCTTTTATCATGCTACAGGGTCACCGGTCAAGATAGCTATGGGTATCCATAATTTTGTTAGGGTCACCTAGTACACGGGCATATAATGCCTATTATTATGTATCCTAAATATCACTACTACTAATTACAATTTTAATAGATATGTGCATTTAGCTACTTAATAGAGTTTACATACTAATCAATTATACTTTGTTCATATATATATACTATCAAAACTTATACTATGTGTACAATATTTAATATCCATACTATGATACTTATAATACATATATATATATGTACGTATAGATATTATTTGAGAGCATATAATATCTATATACCTATACGTATGCAACTACGTACATACAAGCATATACCGATGTCCACGCATACTAACACACGATATACATAGGTATACATATTCAAGATTAGGTTTACGTCGAACCTGTGTGCGTGGACAGGGTAGAGGCGACGAGGCGAGGCTGATTGGTCGTGCACGGTGGCGGTGCACAGTCGGGATGGCAGCGGGTCCGTTGTTCAGGTGCTCCGGTCGAGTTGGGACCCAGCGGCTCTGGTACAGCGGGGCCGAGGCAGCCTCCGGTGTAGCGGCGAGGTCGACAAACTGCTCGGTGTAGCGTCGCGCGGTGATGCTCGTCTTCAACAGCGATTCGGCGAACCGTCGAGGGTTATCGACGCGGGGAATGGGTCGACGGGTTTCTGGCTTCAGTACTCTGGCGTGTGCAGCGGTTAGAGGCGGGTGGCCGGGTGGACAGGATCCGGCGAGTCAAGTTCGACGCGGGCGTGGCGTCGACGACTCTCAGTCGGGTTCAATTCCGACGGAGTGCTCAAGTCGAGCGGTGGAGGGGGCGCTCGGCAGCGGGTTTCCGGCGTCGCTCGGCGATGAACAGTAGGTCGGGGGAAGCAAGAAAGAAGAGAACGTCGGCCGTGTACTTGGTTAGGGTTAGGGTTAAAAGAAAAATAGTTAAGATGGTATATATATATAAAGGGGTGTGGGTTTGACCTAGAATTGGGTTGACTGGTCAACTCTCTTGGAATTTGCCTCTTATGGAGATGTTTCAAGGGCCAAGATTTAATAGAATTAAAATGGTAGGCTAGGATGCATTAGTTCCAAGGTTTTTGAGGCTATGGTTTTGAGAAGATTAATGTTGCAATGTCACAGTCCCCAAAATTATGGGAAAATATACATGAAGGGAAATTGGATTTATTCGCATGTCGTGTCCAACAAATAGGGAACTGCACAAAATTGGATTTATCGAGGTTTAGATACAATGGGGTGCGACGAATGTTGTGCATCTAAACGGAACACAATGAGACGTGGTTATGAGTCACACAATGGATCGAAGTAATAGTTTAGCCCGTCTAGGACAAGGGTGAGACATCAGTTGGAAAACGAGGGCTCGTATAGCGTCCTAATTATCGAAGCAACGATAAATTGCAACAATCAAATAATCATCCTTAATTATTTAAATATAATTAAATATCATGCAAATCATCTACACATTAATTACGGAAAGACGAAAATACCCCTAATCTAAAAAGTGGGGGTGATACTGCATTAGACCTTCCCATCTACTGTACAGAAGTGAGGACCACTGCTACTTGGAGCCTTATCTGCCTAGCCATTTTGCCAGGCAATTTGGGTATGATCAGTTGCACGTGGGGAATCCTATCACCAGCTTTAAGTTCAAGGGTGGACACTTATTGATGGAGCTAGAGGATGGCGATATTTCATCATGGGTTGTACTGGAGCAACCTTTGCTGTTCTCGCGACTTCTCTCTCCACAGAGTTGCGCATTCTTCATTTGTACGCACAGTTTTATGCTTCCATCAATACCTTCCATTATGATTTTGATGTACATGGAAGTTTCAGAATGCCCTCCCATAGGTCCACTGGAAGAGAGGAGATACCGTCTGTTTCCTCGGATGAAGGTGATAAAACTACCGGTGCAGATGACTATTTGCTAATTTTACCGAGAGGCGTAATAGCTCCGCTAGCAGAGCCTCTCATAATCTCAAATAAATGAAAGGCTTCCACTCTGAAAGAGCATTCCCCCGCAAGAAGAAGCAGGCTGCCAGAGGTCCTAAAAAGACTTCCACCAAGGGGGCCTCTAGGAGTGAGCCTATTGTTTTCCCTGTTGGGGATGATTCTTTGATTAGGGGTCCTTCGCCTTTTAGAGAAGGGACCTCCACAGTGCCAGCTGACAGTGCTGGAGATTCTTTGCCCGCTACTGCTGTTGCTACCACCATTACTGGCAGTGCTTCTAGATTTCCTTCAAGACCGAGCATAATAAAGATCAGTATACCTTTATCGAGATAAATAATGGGGCTAGCCCCTCCTTCGTCTGTAAGTATGTCAAGCGAGATTCCACCCGATGAACCTCGAGTAGATCTGGGTGATGACTGGGATGACTACCCTCAAACATCAATTGGTGCACCCTCCTCTCTAGGTATAACAGCTCGTTTAGCATCATTAAGAAATGATTTAGCTATACAGGATGCAGACGCACTATATATACCATCGACCATGGGTAAATGCTGTCTTCACGCTTTTTTCAGGAAAATTAACATTAAATTGATATTAACTTTCTCTTATCTTATTTTCAGGCGAAGACATATCGGGGGAGGGAAGAGTTGACACAACTTCTGACTTTGTCGAGGATCCAGCTAATGAAATAGCGGTGCCCGACGTCGAAGAAGCATACTTTAAAGCTGCTGATCTTTCATTTGCAACATTCTCAGGTGTCATCCCGCCAGTAGCAGTTCAAATAACATCAGAGGGGGATGAGCCCACCATCTCGACTGTGTCTCCTTCGTCGAGCATGCCAGCAACTTCAACCGTTGCTGGTGTCTCTTCTTTTATCGCGTCATCTGTTGAAGCAACGACTGTGGCAACATCCTCTACAGTCATTCCAGAAAGGAGGCTTACCGATATTGCGGCCACTCCTAGCGTCCATTCGAGCTTTGCTATGCTAGTGGATCAATACACTAGCATATTCTACCTCACTTTAAAAGAATTGATATCCATGGTGCTGGAGAAGAATCTAGGCTTTGATGCTCTGAAGATGTCCTCCAACCTCACCATAGCGCATATTAGAAATTTTAATGGCGCTGAAAGAGCTAATGCGCTAGAGCAAATAGTTAATGGTTTAGAACAATCCATTAACAAATATTTGCAACTATCCTGAGGCAGCATCAATGACCTGGTTCAGGCTGAGTACGACTCCCTAACTGCGAAACTGGCTCAGCAGACAGAATCCTTAAACAAATCCATCTAGGAACATCAACAAGAGATGGAAAAAGAGCAAGCAGTATTGGTGGAGAGTATTCCTCAGCTAGCTCAGTGCTGCACAGAATATGAGGGATACGAAGTGAGGGTTCAAGAATTAGAAGCTAAACTTGCTCAGACAAGGGAGAGGCTTCTCAAAGCATCGTTAGTTCACAATGTATTGGAGGGCCAAGTGAGTACAGCTCAGCAAAACTTGACATGTGTGGGTATCATCTACGCAAGTTTTGTTGATACTCTATCCGAACTCTCTCTCTTGAGCAATGACGAGGCAAGGCTGGAATGGGCTCGCACTAACATTTTGAACTCTAGGAATGAGAGGATGGCTGCTTTGACCTAAAAGATCCGCGACTTAACTACTCCTCCCCAATGATGTACTTTTTTGCTTCTTTTATAATCTGCTATTCCCTAAGATAATAAAGATACATTTGCTGACTTTGTGGACCCATCACTTTAGAATGTAAATGATAGGCTAGGTTAAAAGTGATATCATAGGTAATATGGACATGATATACTCTCGGTAGGGTTCAGCTGAATATATATCTATTCAGAGGTATTAAGGACATGATAGAATATGATCCAACTAAATTTGTATACAAAACACTATCAGAGGTAATATGGACGTGATAGACTTTGAAGTTTCAAATTAGTTAAACATATCTATTCAGAGGTCATAAGAACATGATAGAATATGATCCAACAAATCTTTGCACGTAGTATCGTCAAAATAAAATCTTTATCATACTCCGTTAATTAAGGGAGATCAAGCATAGTACTTCTTCAGGAATTTGCCGTTGATAGGAGCCATTATCAAATTTCCATTAGGCTTGGCTAATCTGTAAGCGCCATTTGAAAATATTGTTTCAATCACATAAGGGCCCTCCCATTTGGGCTAGAATTTGCCCTTACTTTTGTGCGTAATGATCATTGGCCTCTTTACAGCTAAAACTAGCTCACCAACTTTGAACACTCTTTCCTTCACTTTTTGATTAAAAGCTCTGGAGATGCATGCCGGGTAGAACTCAATGCGCTATTGAGCTTGAAAGAATTTCTCGTCTAATACTTCTAATTCTTGAAGTCTTAAACGATCATTATTTTCCTGAGTCAGCTCATTAGCCACTGCTATTCTGAGCGATGGAATTTGAACTTCAATGGAGAGAATTGCGTTAAACCCATAAACTAATAAAAATGGGGTACAACCCATTGGCGTACGTACCATTGTGCGGTATGCCCAGAGATATTCCCCCAGTCTCTTATTCCAATCTCTTTTGTTCGAAGAGACGAACTTCTTTAAGAGTTTGATGATGGTTTTGTTGAAGGCTTCTGCCAAACCATTAACAGCAGGATTATATGCCTTGAGGCCGTATTTTGTATCCGATTCTTATCACAAAATCGGTGAAATACTTGACTGATGAATTGAGGCCTATTGTCATGAATTATCCTCTGGGGTATCCCAAAGCGATAAATTACATGGTGCTTGATAAAGCTGATCACGTTGGATGTCTTTACCTCAGCAAGAAGGATTGCCTCCGCCCATTTGGAGAAATAATCAGTGATGGCCAATATAAACCGATGTCCTCTAGAAGACGACGGATGAATAGGACCAACGATATCCATTCCCCATGCTTCAAAGGGCCATGATGCAATAGTAGGATGTAAATACTCAGAAGGCTGATGTATAAAATCTGTATGAACCTGACAGGCTTTGGATTATCTTACATATTTTATGGCATCTGCAATCATAGTAGGCCAGTATTAGCCCATCCTTCTGATACGATCCTGCAACATAGGACCGGGTTGATGTGCTCTACATACTCCGTCATGAGCTTCTCGGATAACCTGCTTTGCATCATCATCAGAGAGACATCGTAACAATAGTCCATTATATATTTGGTGATATAGACTTTATGAAGAAGCATCAAAATAGAAACATAATGATCATCTTTTGATAGATACTGCTTCTTTAGGATCCTCTGGTAAGATTCTATATAACACGAAGTCTATAAAGGGACTTCTCCAATCTCTCTAAGGAGGAACCGTGTTTATAGCATAGCTGCGTTCTATGTGAAAATTATTTTTTACACAAAAGAAATCTCTGTTAAGAAGGATAACCGAATTCTGCCTTCTTATATGAATGGCTAGATCTGCAGCTAGACTGGCCAGAGCATCAGCTTCCAAATTTTGAGATCGAGGAACATGCTCTAAGAAGAATCCTTTAAAAGATATTGCTATCTCGATCGTTGTTCGGTGATAAGAAATGAGGTCTGGATTACGGACTTCATATATTCCTCTGACCTGATTGACGATCAGCTGAGAATCACCAAAAGCTTTTAGGTATTCAACATCCAATTCTTTTGTGACTTGAAGCCCGATTAGTAGAGCATTATACTCTGCCATATTATTAGAGCAGGGTTCGCTAAGAGAATATGCTCGATAGATGACAAGTTAATCAGGAGTTACCAGGACAATTCCTACTCCATAAACCACGTTTCCCTTGGGACCAGTCCTAGAAGCACCATCAAAGAATAGCTGCCATGTATCACCTTCTACTACCGAATTACATTCTGCAACTTCGTCGAAAATGTCCTCATATAATTTGGAGGTTTTCGGAATTGGATGGGCAGCTAAGAAATCAGCCAAGGCTTGACCTTTCATGGACTTCTGAGGGACGTACACCATATCATACGGTGTCAATAGCATTGCCCAAGTCGTGAGTCGAGAATTAAAAATACTTGGCTTATTCATTAATACCCGGAGTGGATTGATCCTGGAGATGAAATGAATAGTTTGGCCTGTTATGTAATGTCGTATTTTCTGAATGGCAAATATTAGGGCCAAGCATTCTTTTTCTACTGGACTGTACCGGTGTTCAGCTCCGACCATCATCCTGCTTAGATAGTAGATAGCCTGTTCATGACCCTCATTATTCTTCTGTGTGAGAAGAGCCCCTAAAGAATGATCCATTGCTCGAACATACAGCAAAAATGGTCTTCCTATGACGGGAGGCACCAGAACTGGAGGATTAGTAAGATAGCGCTTGATGTCATTAAATGCTTGCTGACAGGCTTCATCCCACACGAATGACACACCTTTCTTTATTAGATGAGAAAAATGTTGACATCTTCCAGAGAGGTTGGATATGAATCTCCTGATGTAAGCTAGACGACCTTGAAATCCCCTGAGTTCTCTCAGATTATGGGACGGTCGCATTTCTAGGATAGCTTTCACTTTGTCAGGGTCAACTTGAATGCCTTTAGCAGTGATGACAAATCCTAAAAATTTGCCACTAGATACACCAAGGAAGGACTTTGTGGGGTTCATTTTGAGTTAATGTTGGCGCATCAACTCGAATACTGTCTTCAAGTCTTGGATGTGATTATCTTTGAGGCGGCTTTTGACAGCAATATCGTCTATGTAATATTCTACTATTTTGCGTAGATGCTCATGGAATATGTTACTCATAGCTCGTTGATATGTAGCCCCGGTATTCTTTAATCCAAAAGGCATGACTATATAGCAATATACCCCCAATGGTGTACGAAAGGTAGTATGCTTCTCATCTTCGGGATTCATCTTAATTTGATTATATCCTGAAAATCCGTCTATGAAAGACATACGCTCAAAACCGCATGTATTAACGATTATGACGTTTGTAATGGGAAGAGGGAACTCATCTTTAGGGCAAGCCATTGTAGAAGCATGAAAAATATGCTGCAGAGTCATACGCAGTATGCAGAAAACCCACATAAAGCAGAGTTTCAGTGCTGTGTGGCGTAAGACATGACTTTAGAGCCATCGACGTACAGCAGAGCTTCATCACTAGTGCAGCGTAAAATGTAGCTCCAGAACAACCCGCGTAATACAGTATTTCATACTGCTTCAGCGTAAAAAGGTTGCTATCTTGCCTTTATGGCGTAAAACCCATCTGCTTTTAATGCAGCATGGGAGTGTACGGGGAACTCTTCGTATTCCTCGAATGAACCTGTCAGATCATGCAGTGAACCTGACCCCTGACAAAGAGTACTGCACAAATATCCAGACGACGGCTGTAATGATGGTTCAGCATAGAGACCCAGACCGTCGTTTAGTGACATTTCCTTGATACAAATTGTTTTTACGCATTCAAGGGAATATGTTGCCTAGTGTTATACATGCATATGTGAGCTTTTACGCTCAGCAAAAGACGAAACAAACTGCCACGTCAAAAGCTGCTCTTCGTACAGAGCTTGAGGCACGTCTCTGCAGTTAATGCACGTGATGGGGGCAGATGTAGCGCCCCGTTCTCCCGGTGCGGAGAGCGCGGCTAAGAAACACAAGACGGTATCGTTCGATCGGGATAGATTAAATTAAGAACTCGTCCTCGTTATGGATTTGTTTCTTCGGAATCGATTCCCATATTCAGTGGACCGCGCCCCAAGGATCGGCTTAGCGGCAGAGTCAGGAGGGACCTCTCCGCTGCTATCTTTTAATGCCTCGGTTTTCGATGTCGCTTGTTGCTTTCGTGCTTTGAGTTGGTTTTGGGATTTGCTTGTTTTCCTTGAACGGTTTCGATAGTTTTCATTATTTTCGTTCATTGACTTGCACTTCTATTCCGAGATTGGAAAGAGAGGAAGAAGTATTAATCGAGCTTTTCGTGTGCAGGTGAACGAGCAGTAGGCAGCTTGCGAGCGGAGTCGTGAAGCGCCTCTTTCCTTCTTCTTTCCAACTTCTAAGTGAGTGGCTACCAACCCAATTAGCTAGCCCTGCTTCCAAGCTTCACATCTAATAAATCTGCACACTTCTATGCCCCGATCAAACAATACCAAGTAATAATAAAAGAAACCAAGATAAAAGAGAGAATAGACTTGGTTCTTATGCTTGTCAATCAAATATGTGAACTGTTATCATACTGTATACTAGTTCGTTTATAACTGTTTTATAAATCGTGCTAAGTATGGAACACCTTGTATGCGCTAAACTGTTCAATGAGGCTATGTTAAATGAATCATGCAATACCGATTGTCCCGTACTATTGTTTGCCTCAACTGCATAAACTGTTAACTTAGCAACATATTGTTCGATCACGGACAACTTGTGCACAAGGTAACTGGTTCCTGCGGACGGTCGCTGGGGCACTGGCACCGATCCGGTCCGGACGGAACCCTACTGTATAGTCAACTGTACTAGACGGAATGGCTTGTAGCACCCACTGTACTTTCGCTGCAACCTATTCTCGTCTATGACTAGTGTCCTTTATGGCAACACCAGTGATCATCTTGTATATTTAAATCTGTTGCATACTAACTTGTGTCTTCGTGGCAGGGAAGGCATGGTAAGTTTTGTGCAGGTAATTCAGACGGGCAGGTAAAATCCACCGAACAGTGGCACGTTCATTTCAGTAAATTCTATATGCTGCTTACTTGTAAATGAACTAAGACAAGATAGAAACCCACAAAATATGCATGCTTCACTAAACAACGTGTTGATTGGTATAGTTCGGCTAGCTCGCCTTCACCAGCATGTTTCGATATGCTGACCCTCGTTGAAACAGGTTCTCCGCACTAAGGCAAACCGAGCGAGGAGCCGAAGTCGTCTTCCCGATCCAGTCCAGCTGTTAGCGCATCTTCACCGCGCCCCTTGAAGCCTTTTGAAGTCCAAAGCTGCAACTCTTCATACACAAATGCAGCTCCGTGGCAAAGCTATCCTCCAGCCAGGAGGTTTATATCTTTTGAAGTTTAGTAAAGGGATATAATGTACAAGACTGCTATCTCATTTTGAGTCATCTCTTTTGTAAGCCGTTCGGCATATTAGCTGACTCGTTCAGGAGTTTGTAATAGATGTTCATTATCAATAAAGAAAACTTTTCCATGTTTCAAATCTGTGTTTCAATTTATCTGCGTACTCTGAATATGTGCTTGCTATGCAAATCATTAAAGCCTTGTGCGGGTGCAACTCCAGGCCAGCACGGCGGTTACGATTCGGGGGACGCCTCAAATGATTCTACGGAATCGGGTCGTGACATAGTGGTATGAGAGCACAGATTCAAAGTTCCTTAGACTTCGTGCTAGAAAAGTTCCTTTAACGATCAAATTCCTGTGCGAACTCTTGAACTCGCTAGGCTAAAATAAGATACGTTCATGCAATAAGTCCATAATACATTATGATTCTAATGTAATTTACCTTCTTTTGAAGGAATGGCTCCAGCGCAAACACCGGACGAAATGCAAGGCCAAGAAAGTAGTTCGGATATTTCAGGAAGTTCAAGGAGCCAGCGAGCCGCGCCAAGCATCGATCCCATCCAGCAAATGTTGCGGATGTTGGAGGAAAACCAACATTCAGGACGAGGCTCGCTACGAACGGGCCGAAAAGCGAGCGGAAGAGAGTCAGCTCAAGTTTCAAGACAATATAGAAGCACGATTCTCAGTCCAACAGAAGTAGGTAGATACCCTGCAGCAGATCGTTCAGACTTTGGCATCCAACCAGTCCGCGGCAACGCCAGCGACTCCGGTGAAACAGCCCGTGCTTGAAGTAGAGATGCCGCAAATTCTAAGGGCGAGGGACGTGACTGCCTTCGACTTTGGCCACTTCAAGAAAGTCTGCAATACCCCATTCAATGGGACTGAGGACCCAGTCGTAGCTCTAGATTGGTTGGCCGAACTTGAAGATCACTTCGCTCTGCTAGAGGTCCCCGAAGAGAAGCGCGTCGCCTGCGCGCAACTACAGCTCCGCCTCAACGCGCACGATTGGTGGGACATGCATCGATGATCTCTCCAATTTGATCACGGAGAATAGGCGATCTCATGGACGACTTTTCGTGCCGCGTTCGAAGAGGAGTTTGTACCCCCTCTAGTACAACGTCAAATGGAAAAAGAGTTCATGCAGCTGCGGCAAGGCAGCATGACAGTTAAGGAGTACTCTGCCGAATTCAACCGACTCTCCAAATTTGCTAGGGCCTATTTACCTGATGCAGCGAGTCGAGCTAGAAGGTTTGAAGGTGGACTACGCACTACCATCCATTCGCACGTAGCCGTTCCTCAGTATCATACGATGCGTGAAGTCATGAATCACGTCCTGTCGCTTGAACCACTCTATCCTCACGTTCCTGCCGGCGCTGTGCATACCTACAATCACAAACGCCAAAGCAACGACAGAGGAAACAACGCTACAAAGCATCCGAACAACGGTGGCAAGCATGGAGAAAAGTTAGACAAAGTATGTCATTTCTGTAGGCGGCCTGGGCATGCAATAGATAAGTGCCGCCTAAAACTTGGGTTATGTTTAGTTTGCGGTGAAGCAAACCATATCGTTCGTGACTGTCCACTGAGCCACCTTAACCGTCGCCCGCAATGAAATGCTCCCTAACGGTAGGTCCTATTCCTAAGTTTCGGGATGAAACTTCTAATTAGTTGGGTAGGATGTAGTGCCCCGTTCTCTCGGTGCAGAGAGCGCGACTAAGAAACACAAGACGGTATCGTTCGATCGGGATAGATTGAATTAAGAACTCGTCCTCATTATGGATTTGTTTCTTTGGAATCGATTCCCATATTCCGTGGACTGCGCCCCAAGGATCGGCTTAGCGGCAGAGTCAGGAGGGACCTCTCCGCTGCCATCTTTTAATGCCTCGGTTTTCGATATCGCTTGTTGCTTTCGTGCTTTGAGTTGGTTTTGGGATTTGCTTGTTTTCCTTGAACGGTTTCGATGGTTTTCATTATTTTCGTTCATTGACTTGCACTCCTATTCCGAGATTGGAAAGAGAGGATAAAGTATTAATCGAGCTGTTCGTGTGCAGGTGAACGAGCAGTAGGCGGCTTGCGAGCGGAGTCGTGAAGCGCCTCTTTCCTTCTTCTTTCTAACTTCTAAGTGAGTGGCTACCAACCCGATTAGCTAGCCCTGCTTCCAAGCTTCACATCTAATAAATCTGCACTCTTCTATGCCCCGATCAAACGATACCAAGTAATAATAAAAGAAACCAAGATAAAAGAGAGAATAGACTTGGTTCTTATGCTTGTCAATCAAATATGTGAACTGTTATCATACTGTATGCTAGTTCGTTTATAACTGTTTTATAAATTGTGCTAAGTATGGAACACCTTGTATGCGCTAAACTGTTCAATGAGGCTATGTTAAATGAATCATGCAATACCGACTGTCCCGTACTACTGTTTGTCTCAACTGCATGAACTGTTAACTTAGAAACGTATTGTTCGATCACGGACAACTTGTGCACAAGGTAACTGGTTCCTGCGGACGATCGCTGGGGCACTGGCACCGATCCGGTCCGGACGGAACCCTACTGTATAGTCAACTGTACTAGACGGAATGGCTTGTAGCACCCACTGTACTTTCGCTGCAACCTATTCTCGTCTATGACTAGTATCCTTTATGGCAACGCCAGTGATCATCTTGTATATTTAAACCTGTTGCATACTAACTTGTGTCTTCGTGGCAGGGAAGGCATGGTAAGTTTTGTACAGGTAATTCAGACGGGCAGGTAAAATCCACCGAACAGTGGCACGTTCATTTCAGTAAATTCTATATGCTGCTTACTTGTAAATGAACTAAGGCAAGATAGAAACCAACAAAATATGCATGCTTCACTAAACAACGTGTTGATTGGTATAGTTCGGCTAGCATGTTTCGATATGCTGACCCTCGTTGAAACAGGTTCTCCGCACTAAGGCGAACCGAGCGAGGAGCCGAAATTGTCTTTCCGATCCAGTCCAGCTGTTAGCGCATCTTCACTGCGCCCCTTGAAACCTTTTGAAGTCCGAAGCTGCAACTCTTCATACACAAATGCAGCTCCGTGGCAAAGCTATCCTCCAGCCAGGAGGTCTATATCTTTTGAAGTTTAGTAAAGGGATATAATGTACAGGACTGCTATCTCATTTTGAGTCATCTCTTTTGTAAGCCATTCGGCATATTAGCTGACTCGTTCAGGAGTTTGTAATAGATGTTCATTATCAATAAAGAGAACTTTTCCATGTTTCAAATCTGTGTTTCAATTTATCTGCGTACTCTGAATATGTGCTTGCTATGCAAATTATTAAAGCCTTGTGCGGGCGCAACTCCAGGCCCGTACGGCGGTTACAATTCGGGGGACGCCTCAAACGATTCTACGGAATCGGGTCGTGACAGCAGATCTTTACATTTAATACATGAGATTTGGTTCTATTTTTAAAGACTGGGTGAGCCATAATTATGACTAATACGTCTACATCATCACCTCTGCATATTACGCTATCAGGCTAATTTCAGCTATAGGAGCACGTTGTACGCTATCTCCTTGAAATACGCCAAACTGACTATTTTCAACTATAGGAGTACGCCGTATGCTATCTCTTCAGAATACGCTAACTCAGGCTATATTTGCATTAGTGCGTGATAAGGCTATTTGGTCTAGAATACGCTCAAGACCTCAGTCAAGAAAGGAAGATCGGCTATCTTTTACGCTAGCTACCTCTCCATGCAGCATCAAGCTTCTACGCCTATCTGGCTTCTACGCCAGTTTGACAGCCACTTGGCTTCTACGCCAACTTGACAACTATTTGGCTTCTACGCCATGGTGACAGTTATTGGCTTCTACGCCAACATTTTCTACGCGAGGGGCAGTTACCTACGTGGCTTGTATGCCGTGATCTTTGCAGCAATTATATACGTCACCTCATAATGGGATACGCGTCACAGGTGGATTCAGAAGATCATTTATACGTGGGTGGCAGTTATTATAACCACCGCATAAAAAGTGCCACACTCTCCACTGTCCGGCTTCTACGCTGACTGGACGGTTACTGTCACTAAACCCTATAAATAGAGACCTCCATCCACGGAGGTCCAGGGTCGAAGGGCAGCAAATTCATTTTTTTAGAGAGAAGAATCCAGAGCACAGACAGAGAGTAGTGATCGACGATTTTGGCATCGAGCATCCACTCCCTCTTGCAACCTTTGAAGCTATTCCTTCTTCTACAACACTTCTTCATCATCGTGTGGTCCAAGGGATAAAGTGATCGACTGCAGATCAGACTCCTATAGCAATATTTACCCAGATTAAATTTTGTACTTAACATCCTCGTATAGGATTAATTGTACTTCTTGTTTGTAAACCAAAGAAAGGGTTTCGTATAAACCTATTTTCATTTCTTTCGTTTATTATCAAACACAAGATGGCGACTCTGCTGGGGACCTCTTTCTCATCTGACGAGAAAGCAATTGCTCAACACGATGCAGTATCGGTAGGATCAATGAAGAAGACCTTGGTCGTCCAATTCGACCAATCAGCCTACGAAGATATGCTTCGAGCAGGGGGTAGCTCTCACTCCCTCTCCGTCGAAGACAACAGGAAATTGCATAAGGTGTGGATGCCCCGGACATCCCCTACCATTCCTGCCGACTCTCTGTTTTCTCCGACCAACAAGGTTGTAGCTTCGCAACCTCCGTGCCCCGCGCGTAAAACTCTGTCTCACGTCTGTGACATGGCAGACAAAGCTTCTGGTTATGCCTCAGTGCTAACCAAGAAGTCTGCTCCGCTCTCTGCGCGTAAAACTCTGTCTCCCGTCTGTGACGTGGCAGACAAAGCTTCTGGTTATGCCTCAGTGCTAACCCAAAAGTCTTCTCCGCGCCCTGCGCGTAAAATTTAGTCTCCTGTCTGCGACATGGCAGACAAAATTTCTGATAATGCCTCAGCACCAATTCAGAAATTTGAAACGCGCTCCGCGCGTAAAAATGCATCTTCCCTCCGTGGAAAAGCAGATGGTCCCTGCAATCTACGCAAGGGAAAACAAATGGCAGATTTCCCAACTTCTCGACCTTTACGCCATCAAGAGAAGAATAGGCCCGCTCTCCAAATCACGCGAGAAGCTGATGGCCGATTAAGGACTTCCTCAGTTTTATGCCAGCTTGAGCAAAATTCCAAACTACGCCAGGAGAAGCCCCTCGGCGTAAAGAAGACCCAGTTTGTGGATAGATACGCTTCTCATGGATCATGTGCTGCTCACATGGCTGAACTGCTGTATTTCTACGGCAGAAAAAGGGTTGGGGTTCCCAATATCCGTATTCCAACTGATGTAAACAGGAGGAACAAGCCTTCTTCTTCTTCTTCTGTTAATCCTCCCGACTTGCATGAATTTCTGATCCAGAAGCGCAAAGATAGAGGATCTTCTGTCATGACCCGATTTTGTAGAATCACTGAGGCGTCCCCCGAATCGTGACCACCGTGAGGGCCTGGGGTTGCGCCCGCACAAGGCTTTAATAATTTGCATAACAAGCACATATTCAGAGTACGCAGATAAATTGAAACACAGATTTGAAACATGGAAAAGTTCTCTTTATTGATAATGAACATCTATTACAAACTCCTGAACGAGTCAACTAATTTGCCGTACGGGCTTACAAAAGTGTTGACACAAAATGAGATAACAGTCCTGTACATTATATCCCTTTACTAAACTTCAAAATGATATAGACCTCCGGGCTGGAGGACGGCTTTGCCACGGAGCTGCATTGTGTATGGAAAGTTGCAAGCTCCTTCTCTTCAAGTACTTCAAAATGAGGCACGATCAGGATACGCCAACAGCTGGACTGGATCGGGAAGATGCGGCTCCTCGCTCGGTTCGCCTTAGTGCGGAGAACCTATTTCAACGAGGGTAAGTATGTTGAAACATACTGGTGAAGGCGAGCTAAACCCAACTATACCAATCAACACATTATTTTAATAAAGCATGCATATTTTTATGGGTTTCTATCTTGCCTTAGTTCATTTACAAGTAAGCATCATATAGAATTTACTGAAATAAACTTGCCACCATTCGGTGGATTTTACCTGACCGTCTGAATGACCTGCACAATACTTACCATGCCTTTCCTGCCACGAAGACACAAGTTAGTTTGTAACAGGTTTAAATATACACGTTGGGATCACTGGCTAGCATGCCATATTAGATGAGTTATAGTCTTTGAACGAGGATGGTGTGCAACGAAGCACGTGAGGCACTACACGCCATCCCGTTCGTACGTGAGACTATCGTGAAGTTCCGCCCGGACCGGATCGGTGCCAGTGCCCCAGCAACCGTCCGTAGGAACCCGTTGACCTTGTGCACAAGTTGTCCATGATCAATCGTTCGTGATACGTTAACGTTAATGCAGTCGGGGCAATATGAACATGAGGCAAGCAACATTGCATGATTCGTTTTGCATAGTCTTCCTGACAGTTTATTTCATAACAAGTGTATTCCATACTTAGCATAATTTATGGAAGAAGATGCATTCTAGCAAAACTTGAAGCATGTATAGAACATTCCAAACGAACAAGCATGCAAATAAGTAACCGTTCACAAGTTTGATTGACAAGCAGTTTTATCCAAGTCTATTCTCTTTTTATCTTGGTATCTTTTATTATTACTTGGTATCGTCTGATCGGGGCAACAAGAATGTAAGAGTTTTTGATGTGAAGACTTGGAAGCAGGGCTAGCTAATCGGGATGGTAGCCACTCACTTAGATTGTTGGAAGGGAGAAGAAAAGAGGCGCTTTACGACTCCGCTCGCAAGCCGCCTACTGGTTGTTCACCTGCATTACGAACAGCTCGATCAATACCTCTTCACTTTTTCAATCTCAGAATTGAAGTGCAGTTCAATAAACGAAAACAATAAAAACCATCGAAATTGTTCTAGAAAAACAAGCAAATCCCAAAACAAACTCAAAGCACGAAAGCAACAAGCGACATCGAAAACTGAGGCAATAAAAGATAGCAGCGGAGAGGTCCCTCCTGACTCTGCCACTAAGTCGATCCCGGGGGCACGGTCCACTGAATATGGGAATCGATTCCGAAGAAGCAAATACATAACGAGGATGAGTTCTTGTTCAATCTATCCCGATAGAACGATACCGTCTTGTGTTCTTAGTCGCGCTCTCCGCACCGGGAGAACGGGGTGCTACATCCTACCCAACCAATTGGAAGTTTCGTCCCTAAACTTAGGAATAGTGCTTACCGTTAGGGAACGTGATGTTGGGCAGAATAATTTGGACAGTCTCGAATCCTATGGTTAGAATCACCACAAATGAGATATTGCCCGAGTTTCTTGCGGCACTTATCGGCCATGTGCCCTTGTTTCTAACAAAAATTGCACGAAGGCCCTGGGTTTCCTCTTTGGGGACCGCCGTGGTTAGGGCACTTTGCAGCGGTGTTTCCTCTGTCGTTACTTTGGCGTTTATGATTGTAGGTATGCACAATGCCGGTAGAAACGTGAGGATACTGCGGTTCAAGAGATAGGGCATGATTCATGACTTCATGCATTATCCCGTACTGATTAACGACCACGTGTGCATGGATAGCAGGGCGCAAACCACCTTTAAACCTTCTAGCTCGACTCGTTACATCAGGTAAATAGGCCCTAGCGAATTTGGAGAGTCGGTTGAATTCGGCAGAGTACTGCTTAACTGTCATACTGCCCTGCTGCAGCTGCACGAACTCGTTTTCCATCTGACGTTGTACTGGAGGGGGTATAAACTCCTCTTCAAATGCGGCACGAAAAGTCGTCCACGAGATCGCCTCCTCTCCGTGATCAAATTGGAGAGATCCTCGATGCACGTTCCACCAATTGTGCGCGTTGAGGCAGAGCTGAAGTTGCACGCAGGTGACGTACTTCTCTTTGGGGACCTCTAGCAGAGCGAAGTGATCTTTAAGTTCGGCTAGCCAATCTAGAGCTACCACTGGGTCCTCAGTCCCGTTGAATGGGGTGTTGCAGACTTTCTTGAAGTGGCCAAAGTCGGAGGCAGTCACTTTCCTCGGCCTTGGGATTTACGGCGTCTCTACTTCAAGCATGGGCTGTTCCACCGGAGTCGTTGCTGTTGCAGTGGAATGGTTGGAAGCCAAAGTCTGAGCGATTTGTTGCAGGGTATCTACCTGCTTCTGTTGGACTGAGAATCGGGTCTCTAAATTGCTTTCAAACTTGGCTTGGTGAGCATCGTCTCTTTGTCGTTGTGCTTCTAACATTAGCATTATCCGCTCAAGCGGATCGACTTAAGATATGCCTCGCTGGCTCCGAGAGCTTCCCGAAGTGACCGAACCACTTTCTTGGCCTTGCGTTATGTTCGGTGCTTGCGCTGCAGATTGTGCTGGTGTCATTCCTTCAAAAGAAGGTAAATTACATTAGAATCATAATGTATTATGGACTCATTGCATGAACGTATCTCATTTTGGCCCAGCGAGTTCAAGAGTTCGCATAGGAATTTGATCGTTAAAGGAACTTTTCCAGTGCGAGAGTCTACGGAACTTGAATCTGTGCTCTGATACCATTATTTCATGACCCGATTCCGTAGAATCACTGAGGCGTCCTCCGAATCGTGACCGCCGTGCGGGCCTGGGGTTGCGCCCGCACAAGGCTTTAATGATTTGCATAACAAGCACATATTCAGAGTACGCAGATAAATTAAAACACAGATTTGAAACATGGAAAAGTTCTCTTTATTGATAATGAACATCTATTACAAACTCCTGAAGGAGTCAACTAAATTGCCGCACGGGCTTACAAAAGTATTGTTACAAAATGAGATAGCAGTCATGTACATTATGTAAATTCCCTCACCAAAAATAGATATTTTGTGTGTATTTTATATTATTATATTTATTATAGATATTAAATTTTTTTAGAGTATTATCTTAGTTAATTAGAAAATAAATTTTTTGATATATTTACTTATATAAATATTTATTTAGAATTATTTTATGTTATTTTAGATTTTTAGAGATTTTTCTAGAATTTTTTGGTAATTAAAACTTAGGAAACATAAATTTTTAGGATTTCTATGATTTACTATATGACCATACTTGTATGTTGTTCCTACCAAATATTTATTTTAGTTTAAAATATTTAATTATATTTTTCTGTAATTTATTTAGAATTTTAAGAAATTTATTTAGATTTTTAATATTATTTAGGATTTATTTGGATATATATAGTCTTAATATTAGATAGATGCTAATTTAGTGTTAATAGATATTAATAAGATTTTATAAATTATTTGTATTATATTTAATTATATTTAAGATTATAAATTATTGAGATAAATTCAAACTCTATTTTAAATTAATTCAAATTCTGAACCTACTAGGAAAGCAACTTTATGCATATCCTATCCTTATTTAAATTCAGCATAATCCTATCCAATTAACCAATCCTAGTCGTATTTAATTAAGTAGTGTCCACCATTATAAATACCTCATCCTTCATATTTTTCTTCCCCAAATTCCTCTCTTTTTCGTCCAAAAATAGTCAAAATTCGTCACAAATTCAGCCTCATTTTCTACTACTTATGACGAATTAAAAAGTCGATATCTCCTAGCTCCGGACTCCAAACGCACTCCAGTTTTTTTTGTTAGAACTATATCAAGGTTAGTTTTCTGATTATATAAATTATTTAAATAATTTATAAACCTATTTTTCCAGAAAATTCTAAAAGTGTCAGTTGTCTGAAATCAGACGCATTTAGGTGTTTTTGAGATTACGGGAGATCCCGAACTCAGAATTATGAGTCATTTGAAGTTTGAAAAATCTGACATGATAAACTTTTATAAAATTATTTTTACAGAATTTAATATATAAATTTAATCTACTGTAAAATTTGTGCAACGTAGACGTAAATAGGAACCACTAAAACTGTCATATGTACGCCCTTGTGGCCATAACTCTTTACCGACTTATGATTTTATGAAATTGTCGATTCCAGTATTCATGTAGCATTGAAATATATATGATTCCACACACAAATCTAGGATTTGAGTCGGTTGACTTTTTGGTCAACGGATTGTCTCGATTTGCGTGCCACGGATCATAAATCCTTAAAGTTGACTTTTTTTGGACCAAAATTAGAGCTTAACAATAAAATCAGATTAAAATAAGATTAAAAATACTATTTTAGGTTATTTTATTCAGAACTAAAATAGATTAAATGGAGGAACCTATTTATCCATTTTTGTAACCTAACTTGTTTAATTTATGTGACGGTAGATCGGACGACGCCTTGAGTTGGGACTTCATCCTTTTCAGACCAGGCAAGATACCTTGCCAAATTGTTTATAGTACTTTACATGTTATTTATATTTCTGTTTATTCATTACATTTCTGTATTTATCTTGCATGTGTAGTTTTCTTTCAGTCATTACTATGTATTAGATATGTTGACACACATATGGCACCTAGTATCATGAGAGGACAATCATTAGGCGTATGGGATTTTAACCACTCTGGTAAACCATAGTATATAGCTCGCACTGCGGGCGTGTGTCGCGCTGGTCGCTACCCCCACGGTCTGTTGATTTCTGATGTCCACTGACGTGTGTATGAGTTATGAGGTAGATCGAGTAGCCTACCCTTGCCCATACGTCGAAAAGTTATCCTCATTTGCATTCATATAGATTGTCTTGTACAACGTACTTATTTATTTTCAAATATTATGCATGTTTACTATATTCAAATTGGCTTGCTTTTCTGTATCTTTTTACGTCCCTCTGAGGACCTGGTCCCCTGCTACGTATATCTATTCTTGAGTATTTGCAGGAGCGCAGATTGGATTGTTATATATGTTTCGAGGATGTCTACTCTTCGAGCCCATGATTGTTAGCTGGTATACTTATATTGTGTTTATTATGTTGTACCTTTACCTTCGAGTTGGTAGTGGATTTGTTTCCATCCAACTATCATCCTTAGATACTTATATTGAGATCTAGTTTCATAGACACTGGTTATTTATTTATATTTGATTTTCGTGGATGAGATTTAGATTATACCCTGTGACTTGTGACATATGTTTATACCACTTGTGGATTGATATTCATATTACAGCGTACGTGTGGGTTTTGGTTTCCATATATTGGAGTTGCCATATCCATGCGGCTGGCATGCTTACGTGTCCTAGTCCTACGTATTTTGGGACTGGGGCATGACATATTTTTGTGGTGGCCCATGCAGGTCGAGAGCATATTGTCTCGGTTACGTCACTGTAACGAGCAAGCCTGCACATAGGATTAGAATATAGGATCTCATCCACTTATTTATCACCTTCCTTGATTTTGTTTTGCATTCTCATTTGATTGCTTGTATTGCATCTTTCTTGATCCCTTCTCATCGTCGATCTTCTCTCGTGCTTGATAGAGGTTAGGAAGATGACTTATACTAGGTATATACAATCTAGTATTCAATAGCACTATTAGTTAAATTTTTGTAAGTTTAGTAGTATGCCTCATAATCTAGTATCACATAGTCCTTCTGACCATTAATGAAGTATAATTGAATGATACCAGCTATAGACTTGCATAAAAAGATAATATTTATCCAGACTATAAAACTTTAGTATTATTCTGGACTGTAGAACTTAGAGGCCCATACACCCATTTGGTTGACTTTAGACTTAGACAAGAAATTTGTATGGCAATTGTAGAGGCACAACACCGATCTTCTTGGTGAACTTAGATTATTCAGTACTTTGCTCCATCATAAGCAAGCGTACTCATATTTTTACTACCTCGACTTATGCTGCTATTATAGCCTAGTTTTGCAAGCTTATTCTTTTATTGATCTTGTTCATGATATATGTATTATTGGGGGCCCACACTAATACATTGTCTAAATCTGAATCGGTGCATTATGGTCTGATCAACCTTAGTGCGCTTTGTTCATTCTTCGTATCACTACTTTACGTGGATTGAGATATAGTTGACTCAACTTATTAGACGAATATACTTGCCCTATAGACTGGTCAGAGCATATCATGTTAGGTACATAACTGTTCTGATATGAACATGCATATAGGAATTTACCAAAATAAGATTTCAATCCACAACTGCCTTGGCAACTCCCTTTCAAAATTATTTAATCCCTTCGAATCCCGTACTTATATTATATCACCTCCTCCTTGAACTCTTTATTGTTGTTTTCCGTCTTCTCCTATTTTGAAAAGACGAACGTTCGTGCTTAGTATAAGTTTGATACACAAATAGTACTAGATATACCCCATAGGCCAAGCACTCATAATGACAAACAAGAGAGCGCGGCCACAGGAAGCCGTAGATACAGGTACGACCTTAGTTATATGTGTTATTGCATACTCATGACCCCCTTTATGACACGAGATCTTAGGTGCATAGTAGACGTAGAATTATATAGGTGTTGGTTTAGCAGTTATGAGGATATACTGATATTTTACCCAGATGGCATACACGCGATGATAATAGATAACGCGAGTAGCAGTAGTAGTATTCTTTTTCTATCACCATCTCGCCCCTTTGGGTGGATCATCTTCTCTTCTCTATCCATTCATTATCTCGTGCTTAATTCTCCCTATCATAGTTACGTCTTTTTCGTGCCAACATGAATTGTTGGTCTACTTTGACCCCATCCTTAGTTTTGTTAGTTAAAACGTAAATGGTTTAGTAGATGATTAATAACTAAAGGATGAGTTCTTAATAATAACCCTTATGTATATGACCAATAGCAATATCCGTATCCTCTTATTATTTTAAAAACCATATATAGCATCCCATAGGCTAATAGGAATTTGTTAGATTGTTTGAACTACTTTATACTTTTAATAGTTTTATAAGTTAGTCAAGACTTTAACTGTTGCCCAAAAATTTAGACTATGTCTAGGAAAGAATTAAAGGCACTTGTTATGAACTGACAACTATGACAAATCGTTGGCAAAGTAGCGACAACTGCAGCTAGACCGTTGTAGTAAAGTAGTCAAAGTATTTGCAGACATATTGGTCAGGTGGTATGGCAGTATTAGACTACGATACTTGACGGTTATAAAGAAAAATCATGGTTGTGAACAAGTACCCCAAGATTCTCGACCAAATAAATATATTCGTCTTACAACATAGACAATAGCCTCAAGAAACTGTGACTACTAGTAGAACTTTTGTAAGTTGGGTAGTGTAGACGAGTTAGAGGATAATAGGATAGTGTATGGACAATAAATAAGAAGTGTTAGAATGACAGACCATGACTTTTAGGAAGCACTGCTTGATAGCTATATAGTGTAATAGCTATAGTGATTATTATGAATATGGGTTAGTGTCAATTTCAAGGACGAAATTTTTGTAAGTTGGGTAGATTATAAACCCCCTCACCAAAAATAGATATTTTGTGTATATTTTATATTATTATATTTATTATAGATATTAAATTTCTTTAGAGTATTCTCTTAGTTAATTAGAAAATAAATTTCTTGATATATTTACTTATATAAATATTTATTTAGAATTATTTTAGGTTATTTTAGATTTTTAGAGATTTTTCTAGAATTTTTTGGTAATTAAAACTTAGGAAACATAAATTTGTAGGACTTCTATAATTTACTATACGACCATACTTGCATGTTGTTCCTACCAAATATTTATTTTAGTTTAAAATATTTAATTATATTTTTCTATAATTTATTTAGAATTTTAAGAAATTTATTTATATTTTTAATATTATTTAGGATTTATTTGGATATATATAGTCTTAATATTAGATAGATGCTAATTTAGTGTTAATAGATATTAATAAGATTTTATAAATTATTTGTATTATCTTTAATTATATTTAAGATTATAAATTATTGAGATAAATTCAAACTCTATTTTAATTTAATTCAAATCCTGAACCTACTAGGAAAGCAACTTTATGCATATCCTATCCTTATTTAAATTTATCATAATCCTATCCAAATTAACCAATCCTAGTCGTATTTAATTAAGTAGTGTCCACCATTATAAATACCTCATCCTTCATTTTTTTTTTCCCAAATTCCTCTCTTTTTCGTCCAAAAATAGTCAAAATTTGTCATAAATTCAGCCTCATTTTCTACTAGTTATGACGAATTAAAAAGACGATATCTCCTAGCTCCGGACTCCAAACGCGCTCCAATTTTTTTTGTTAGAACAATATCAAGGTTAGTTTTCTGATTATAAAAATTATTTTAATAATTTATGAACCTATTTTCCAGAAAATTCTAAAAGTGTCAGTTGTCCAAAATCAGACACATTTTGGTGTTTTTGAGATTACGGGAGATCTCGAACTCGGAATTATGAGCCATTTGAAATTTCAAAAATTTGACATGACAAACTCTTTTAAAATTATTTTTACAGAATTTAATATGTAAATTTAATCTACTGTAAAATTTGTGCAACGTAGACGTAAATAGGAACCACTAAAACTGTCATCTATGTGCCCTTGTGGCCATAACTCTTTACCGACTTATGATTTTATGAAATTGTCGATTCCAGTGTTCATGTAGCATTGAAATATATAGGATTCCACACACAAATCTAGGATTTGAGTCGGTTGACATTTTGGTCAACGGATTGCCTCGATTTGCGTGCCACGGATCACAAATCCTTAAAGTTGACTTTCTTTGGACCAAAATTAGAGCTTAACAATAAAATTAGATTATAATAAGATTAAAAATACTATTTTAGGTTATTTTATTCAAAATTAAAATAGATTAAATGGAGGAACCTATTTATCTACTTTTGTAACCTAACTTGTTTAATTTATGTGACGGGTAGATCGGACGACGCCTTGAGTTGGGACTTTATCCTTTTCAGACCAGGCAAGATACCTTGCCAAATTGTTTACAGTACTTTGCATGCTATTTATATTTTTATTTATTCATTGCATTTCTGTATTTTTCTTGTATGTGTAGTTTTTCTTCAGTCATTACTATGTATTAGATATGTTGACACACACATGGCACCTAGTTTCATGAGAGGACAATCATTAGGCGTATGAGATTTTAACCACTCTGCTAAACCGTAGTATATAGCTCGCACTATGGGCGTGTGTCGCGCTGGTCACTACCCCCGCGGTATGTCGATTTTTGGAGTCTCGTTGGTCGCTACCCCCGCGGTATATCGATTTCTGATGTCCACTGACGTGTGTGTGAGTTGTGAGGTAGATCGAGTAGCCTACCCTTGCCATAATGTAAAAAAGTTGTCCTTATTTACATTCATATAGATTGTCTTGTACAGCGTACTTATTTATTTTCAAATATTATGCATGTTTACTATATTCAAATTGGCTTGCTTTTCTGTATCTTGTTACGTCCCTCTGAGGACCTGGTCCCCTGCCAGGTGTATCTGTTGTTGAGTATTTGCAAGAGCGCAGATTGGATGGTTATATATGTTTCGAGGATGTCTACTCTTCGAGCCCATGATTGTTAGCTGGTATACTTATATTGTATTTATTATGTTGTACCTTTACCTTCGAGTTGGTAGTGGATTTATTTTCATCCAACTATCATCCTTAGATACTTATATTGAGATCTAGTTTCATAGACACTGGTTATTTATTTATATTTAATTTTCATGGATGAGATTTAGATTATACCCTGTGACTTGTGACATATGTTTATACCACTTGTGGATTGATATTCATATTACAGCGTATGTGTGGGTTTTGGTTTCCATATATTGGAGTTGCCATATCCATGCGGCTGACAAGCTTACGTGTCCTAGTCCTACGTATTCTGGGACTGGGGCATGATACATTATATCCCTTTACTAAACTTCAAAATGATATAGACCTCCGAGCTGGAGGACGCTTTGCCACGGAGCTGCATTGTGTATGGAAAGTTGCAAGCTCCTTCTCTTCAAGTACTTCAAAATGCGACGCGATCAGGATGCGCCAACAGTTGGGCTTGATCGGGAAGACGACATTGGCTCCTCGCTCGGTTCGCCTTAGTGCGGAGAACTTGTTTCAACGAGGGTCAGTATATCGAAATATACTGGTGAAGGCGAGCTAAACCCAACTATACCAATCAACACATTGTTTTAATGAAGCATGCATATTTTTGTGGGTTTCTATCTTGCCTTAGTTCATTTACAAGTAAGCAGCATATAGAATTTTCGGAAATAAACTTGCCACCGTTCGGTAGATTTTACCTGACCGTCTGAATGACCTGCACAATACTTACCATGCCTTCCCTGCCACGAAGACACAAGTTAGTTTACAACAGGTTTAAATATACACGTTGGGATCACTGGCTAGCATGCCATATTGGACAAGTTATAGTCTTTGAATGAGGATGGTGTACAACGAAGCACGTGAGGTGCTACACGCCATCCCGTTCGCATGTGAGACTATCGTGAAGTTTCGCCCGGACCGGATTGGTGCCAGTGCCCCAGCAACCGTCCGCAGGAACCCGTTGACCTTGTGCACAAGTTGTCCATGATCAATCGTTCGTGATACGTTAATGTTGATATAGTCGGGGCAATATGAACATGAGGCAAGCAACATTGCATGATTCGTTTTGCATAGTCTTCCTGACAGTTTATTTCATAACAAGTGTATTCTATACTTAGCACAATTTATGGAAGAAGATGCATTCTAGCAAAACTTGAAGCATGTATAGAACATTCCAAACGAACAAGCATGCAAATAAGTAACCGTTCACAAGTTTGATTGACAAGCAGTATTATCCAAGTCTATTCTCTTTTTATCTTGGTATCTTTTATTATTACTTGGTATCGTCTGATCGGGGCAACAAGAATGCAAGATTTTTTGATGTGAAGACTTGGAAGCAGGGCTAGCTAATCGGGATGGTAGCCACTCACTTAGATTGTTGGAAGGGAGAAGGAAAGAGGCGCTTCACGACTCCGCTCGCAAGCCGCCTACTGCTCATTCACCTGCATTACGAACAGCTCGATCAATACCTCTTCATTTTTCCAATCTCGGAATTAAAGTGCAGTTCAATGAACGAAAATAATGAAAACCATCGAAACCGTTCAAGGAAAACAAGCAAATCCCAAAACCAACTCAAAGCACGAAAGTAACAAGCGACATCGAAAATTGAGGCAATAAAAGATAGCAGCGGAGAGGTCCCTCCTGACTCTGCCGCTAAGTCGATCCCGGGGGCACGATCCACTGAATATGGGAATCGATTCCGAAGAAGCAAATCCATAACGAGGACGAGTTCTTGTTTCAATCTATCCCGATCGAATGATACCGTCTTGTGTTTCTTAGCCGCGCTCTCCGCACCAGGAGAACGGGACGCTACATCTTCCAACATGTCTATTACGCCCCCTAGGGAGCACTATTGTAATAGTCATAAAATTGTAGTTAATTATTGCTGTTCTGAACTACACTTTGTCTTTCCAGGAAGAAGAGCCTACATATGCATCAGTGAACATGGCTTCACACGTTCCTAGAGAAAGGTCGAATTCAAGACGTCATCCCTCTAGAACTCCAAGCCAAAGGAGATTCGACAGACTCCTTGAGAACATTGAAGCTGGGGTGTTCCGAAACACCCGTTCGTGGTCACGATAACCTGTTTCGTATTCTTCTGATTCCGACACTGGGGGTCGCCAGTTTCCCGAATCAGATGCTGAAAGTATAGAGTCAATCTCTACAGAGACCTATACTAACCCTTCAATGACATCCAGATAAATGGGAGTCTACGCCATTGAAGATGAACGTGAAGAGGCTTCCCCATCAGGAAGTACTGAGCAACGCATCGCTGTGTTGGAGACATCTCTGAAAGAGATACAGTCCATGATGGAGAATATGCACCAGATGATGCTGACTCAACACACAGCTGCTATAGCTCAAGCATCGGTCCCTCCGACTCAGATACGTGTGGGGATGAACTTACCACCATCCAATACGAATCAGGAGCCTGCTCTAAATCAGGAGTCAGCAGCTCCTCCACTTCCTAACTCGGAGAATGTATTACCTCATGTTGGAGTTACGATACAATCGATCTCTCACCACTCCGCGGTTCCTCTACCGGTTGAAGATCCGATGCAGGCAGTACAGGAATTGAAAGCCCAATTTGATGCCTTAAAGCATAAGGATCAGCTCAAGAAATTGGAAATCAACCAGCCTTACCCAGCTATCTGGGATGAGATCCCTTTTCCTCCTAAATACAAACCACAGACTATGGCTTTGTTTGAGGGAAATACATCACCGATCCAGTACATGAACTACTTCAGTATGATGACGGTATTATTACAAGGGAATGACGCCCTTCTCACTCGAGTGTTCAAAGGCTGTCTCTCGGGAGTGGCTTATCAGTGGTACCGTAGTCTTGCGGACAACTGCATTACTTCCTTTGAAGATTTCAAGACTTTGTTCTTCGTGCGATTCTATGAAGGAGGGATGGACATGTCTATGTCCTCTCTCATCGAAGTAAAGCAGAAGGAGAAAAAGAACGTTCGTACTTTCATCGAACGTTTTCGTCAAGCCACTTTGCAAATGCCTCTCAGAGTTCCAAACTCGGCATTAGTAGACATTTGCAGGAAGAACCTTCTTCCAGTGATCTCAGTGTTCACAGGACCATATCAGTTCCATGATTGGCCCTCATTTATCATTTCAGCGGTAGCCGCTGAAGACAACAGTCGGAAGGCGCATGATAATGGAATTATGATATCTGCCTCTGATAGAAGCAATAGGTCATCCTCCAACAGTGCCCATTCTCGTGGTTCTAAAGGAAAAGAAGCTCTGGCGATCAATACGTCCAGGCAAAAGACTGCGGCAATCACACAGACGAAACCTGGGACTTCCAGGCCCATTGAAGTATATTCTTTTGACGACGAAGATATTCCGAGCATATTCGAGTGTCTAGTCAAAAGCGGCAAGATTACCCTCCCTGAGGTAAAGCGGCCTAATAAAGTCGGCAGTACCAATAACCCCAAGTACTGTATTTTCCATAGGTACATACATCACCCCACAAAGGCGTGTTATGTACTAAAGAGGAAAATCTAGGAGTTGATCGATGCTAAGGCTATCACTCTGCGCAATAGCAAGAAGACGGTCACAGCCAACATGATCTCTCTTCAATTTGGCAATCTGCCTCCTCAAGAAGTTTCGGATAATGTTGTACCCATTTCTCGGACAACAATGAACATTGTTAATCTCCCTCCAGCTAGGGGTCAAAATCATGACCTGGTACCCCTAACTACCCAGCGTAGCGAGATTATGTGGGTTCATCCAGATCTGGTGTCAGAGATCGAGGAAGAGACTCAAGCTGCTAAGGCTAAGTCTAAAAAGAACTCGAAGCGTAAACCATGTCATATGGTTGCGATATCCTCGATATCGGAAGAAGAGGTTTTGGCTACTGGAACCGGTTCAGGGAAAGCCTACCTCAAGGACTATGGAGGAAGTCAAGAAGAAGCAACGGCAGACACTTCAGCTGACAAGCCTTCAGAACCGGAACCTGTTATACCAGCGGCAGGTCCTTCTAGACCAACTTCGGCGGACAAGGGCAAGCAAAAAGAAGTGCGCTTTGATAAACCTTTGAAGAATATTCAAAACAAGGGTTTGGAGAAGCCATATAACTTCGACATCCTGGCCCAGTTGGCTAATACACCAGCCAGATTGTCCATTTTTGAACTACTCAGGCTCTCTAATGACACTCGTCAAGCCCTGAGTGAAGCATTAATGCAGGCGGATGCATACTTGACCCAGCTTAAGTCCCCTGATGAAGAACCTGTGGCATGTCCTCAATGCCATAGGTGATGGAGGTGGTCCCGAATATTACTTTCACCCAAGATGAATGCTGTTGAAACATAACAAGCATGACAGACCCTTCTATTACACCGAATATGTCGGTTCCATGGAGGTTGACCGAATTCACATAGATCCGGGATCATCGATCAGTATCATCCCTCATAGTCTGCTCAGACCGCTGAGGATTCCTACCAGCGAATTGGCTTACACCACCACTACAATCGTGGGCTTCAACGCCAGGAAAAGTAAGCCATTGGGGAAGATTCGTCTGAGGATCCAGATTGGCGACCTCAGATCAGTGGCTACATGCTATGTCATTGATTCAGAGGTGTCCTACAATATTCTACTGGGCAGGCCATGGATCCATGATCACAACATCATTCCTTCGACTCTACATCAATGCTTCAAATATGTAGATGCCCAAGGGACAATACAAACGGAGTTTGCTGACCTTAACCCGTTTAAAGGAGTAGAATCCTACTACTCCGATGCCATATTGTACACCCAAGACTATATGAAGGAGGTGTCAGGCAAGACAGAGGAGGAATCCCACCGGGAGCCAGAAGAACCTTCTGCCGAGCAACTTCTGTCAATCAAGGTGAAAGGGCGAACTATCGTCCAAAAGTCATGGAACCCATGGCTATCCACCTGAACAAAACCAAGTCAGGAAAAAGAGGTGATCCTCTAGTGATCACTTTGAATCAGAAGCCTCCACCTTTGGTCATCAACCTCCGGCACAACAAGCAGCCAACTGATGTAAATATAACCAGGGACATGGTTTCTGACGATAATAAAGATCCTCTTTTCCAGTACATTGACGCTCAAATTCTAAATCAGGAATCCTCTCCCCATAACGATATAGAACCTATAGCACAAAAATTCTTGAAAGCTATAGACTCCTATCATCCATATATGTGGGAAGTAGCATCACCATCTAATGTCATCACGACATATGGGCCACATGAGGATTCTATATTTATTGTCCCACCTACTCGCAGCAGTCAGCATCCAATAGTCTTCGGTCGCATGCACAATGAACCGACTGTACAAGAAGATTCTCCCGATGATGATGCTGGTAAAATACAGGTTCACAAATATAGCCCACAAACTTTAAAGATTATGCAAAGTATGGGTTATGACTTGAAGCTGGAACCAGGTCTTAACTATGGGAAAGGCAGGCGAATGAGTTGCACGGTGATCCCTACTGTCAACGAACCCATTTTGGGTTAGGGTATGCCACTTCCCTTACAACTTCTGAGTCAAATAATGATATCTTTTCCTCTTCTCAAAATGGCTCGTCGTCCTCCGGCTCATATGATGATCTCGAAAGAGCATTATCAGTAAATACGGTATTGACAGATTCCTTCGAAGCAGACAAACAAGAATCTGAACTGTTTGAGAATGACTCTTGGGCTCAGCAAATGGATACGCAATGGGAACTAAGGTTCGAGCAGAGAGAACCGCCCACTGAAGATAAAGTTATCCAAATTAACGTTGGGGATAAACTTTCGCCAAAGCCGATATTTATCAGTAACAATCTTTCCGAAGAAGAAAGGGAAGAAATAACCCAGCTGATAAAAGAATATATCGACGTCTTTGCGTAGAATTATGAGAATATACCAGGTCTTGATCTAAAAGTGGCTACTCATAAGCTCAATATATTGCCCAATTTGAAGCCTGTAAAGTAACATCAACGTCAGTTTTGTCTAGATATGATGGACGCTATTAAAGCCGAAATCAAGAAGTTGATAGCCTGCGGGTTCATTCGGGAAGAACAACATCCTGACTGGGTCGCCAATGTTGTCCCGGTCATGAAGAAAAGTGGAAAAGTATGTATCTGCATCGATTACCGATATCTGAATGCAGCTTGCCCCAAAGATGGGTTTTCTCTTCCCATTACAGACGTCATGATCGATAATACGTGCGATTTTGAACGCATGTCTTTCATGGACGGATTTTCAGGATACAACCAAATCAAGATGCATCCTGAAGACGAGAAGCATACTGCCTTTCGGACACCATTAGGGGTATATTGCTACACGGTCATGCCCTTCGGACTGAAGAATGCCGGAGCTACGTACCAACGAGCTATGAGTAACATATTCCATGAGCACCTACGCAAAATAGTGGAATATTACGTGGATGATATAGTTGTCAAAAGCCGTATCAAGGATAATCACATCCAAGACTTGAAGACAGTGTTTGAGTTAATGCGCCAACACCAACTCAAAATAAATCCTACAAAATATTTTCTTAGTGTATCCAGTGGCAAATTTTTGGGATTTGTCATTACCGCTAAAGGCTTTCAAGTGGACCCTGATAAGGTGAAGGCCATCTTAGAGATGCAACATCCCCGTAATCTGAGAGAACTCAGGGGATTTCAAGGTCGTGTGGCTTATATCCGGAGATTCATATCCAACCTCTCTGGAAGATGTCAGCCTTTTTCTCATCTCATGAAGAAAGGTGTAAGCCTGCCAGCAAGCGTTCAATGATATCAAATGCTACCTTACTAATCCTCCAGTTCTGGTGCCTCCCGTCATAGGAAGACCATTTTTGCTGTATATTTGAGCAATGGATCATTCTATGGGAGCTCTCCTCGCACAGAAGAACGATGAGGGTCATGAACAGGCTATCTACTATTTAAGCAGGATGATGGTTGAAGCTGAACACCGGTACAATCTAGTGGAAAAAGAATGCTTAGCCCTAATATTCGCCATTCAAAAAATGCGACACTATGTCACAGGCCAGACTATTCATATTATCTCCAGGATCAATCCTCTTCGGGTATTGATGAACAAGCCAAGTGTCCTTAATTTCTGACTGGCAACTTGGGCGATGTTATTAACACCATATGATATGGTGTATGTCCCTCAGAAGTCCATCAAAGGCCAAGCATTGGCTGATTTCCTAGCTTCTCATCCGATCCCAGAAACCTCCAGATTATACGAGGATATTCCCGACGAAGTTGCAGAATATAATTCTGCAATGGAAAGTGATACATGGCAGCTATTCTTCGATGGTGCCTCCAGGACTGGTCCCAGGGGAAACGTGGTTTCAGGAGTAGGAATTGTCCTGGTCACTCCTGATAAACTCGTCATCTATCGAGCATATTCTCTTAGCGAGTCTTGCTCTAATAATGTGGCAGAGTATAATGCCCTACTCATCGGACTCCAAGTCGCTAAAAAATTGGACGTCGAATATCTGGAAGCTTTCGGTGATTCTCTGCTGATCGTCAATCAAGTCAGAGGAATATATGAAGTCCGTAATCCAGACCTTATTCCTTATCACCAAGCAACGATCAAGATAGCCATGTCTTTTAAAGGGCTCTTCCTAGAGCATGTGCCTCGATCTCAGAATCTGGAAGCTGATGTCCTAGCCAGTCTAGCTGCAGATTTAGCTATTCCTATAGGAAGGCAGAATTCGGTGATCCTTCTGAACAGAGATTTATTCTGTGTGAAAAACAACTTTCAAATAGAACGTAGCTACGCTGTGAACACAGATCCTCCCAAAAGAGACTGGAGAAGTCCCTTTATAGATTTTGTGACATACAAAATCTTACCGGAGAATCCTAAAGAAGCAGTATCCATTAAAAGATGATCATTACGCTTCTATTTTGATGCATCTTCACAATGTCTATATCGTCGAACCTACGACGGACTGCTATTACGATGTCTCTCCGATGATGAGGCACAGTAGATTATCTGTGAAGCTCAGATGGCGTATGTGGAGCGCATCAACCCGGTCCTAAGCTACAGGATCGTATCAGGAGGATGGGCTATTACTGGCCTACTATGATCACAGATGCAATAAAATATGTAAGATAATGCAAAGCTTGTCAGGTTCATACAGATTTTATACATCAACCTTCTGAACATTTACATCCTACGGTTGCATCCTGGCCTTTTGTAGCATGGGGTATGGATATCATTGGTCCTATTCACCCGTCTTCTTCTAGAGGCCATCGAATCATATTGGCCATCATGGATTATTTCTCCAAATCGGCAGAGGTGATCCCTCTTGCTGAGGTGAAGACATCTAACGTGATCAGCTTCATTAAGCATCATGTCATTTATCGCTTCGGGATACCCCGAAGGATAATTCATGACAATGGGCCTCAATTCATCAGCCAAGCGTTTCATCAATTTTGTGATAAAAATCGGATACAAAATATGGCCTCTACGGCATATAATCCTGCTGCTAATGGTTTGGCTGAAGCTTTCAACAAAACCATCATCAAACTCTTGAAAATTTTTGTTTCTTCGAACACAAGAGATTGGAAAGAGAAGCTAGAAGAATATCTCTAGGCATACTGCACAACGGTACGAGCACCGACGGGTTGTACCCCATTCTCATTAGTATACGGGAGTGAAGCAGTTCTCCCCATTGAAATCCAAATTCTATCACTCAGAATAGCAGTAGCTAATGAGTTGACTCAGGAAAAGAATGACCTACTAAGGCTTCAAGAACTAGAAGGATTAGACGAGAAACGCCTCTTAGCCCAACAGCGCATTGCATTCTACCAGGCGCGCATTTCTAAAGCTTTTAATCAAAAAGTGAAGGAAAGAGTGTTCAAAGTTGGCGAGCTAGTTCTAGCTGTGAAAAGGCCAATGATCATTACTCACAAGAGTAAAGGTAAATTCTAGCCCAAATGGAAAGGCCCTTATGTGATTGAGACGACGTTCTCAAACGGCGCTTACAGATTAGCCAAGCCTAATGGAGACTTGTTAATAGCTCCTATCAACGGCAAATTCCTGAAGAGGTACTATGCTTAATCTCCTTTGCTCAAACGGAGTATGGTGAAGATCTCATTCTGACAATACTACTTCCAAAGAACTAGTTGGAACATCAAAATCTATCATGTCCATATAACCTCTGAATAGATATGTTTAACTAATTTGGAACATCAAAATCTATCACGTCTATATTACCTCTAATAGTATTTTGTGTACAAATTCTAGTTGGATCATATTCTATCATGTCCATATAACCTCTGAATAGATATGTCCAGCTGAAGCTTACCGAAAGTATATCACGTCCATATTACCTCTGATATCACTTTCACCCTAGTTTGTCATTTATATTCAAAAAATGATGGGTCCACCAAAGTTAGATAAAGTCTCTTTATTATCTCTAGAAAGAGCAAATTACATATAAAAGCAAAAGGTACATCATTTGGGAGGAGCAGTCAAATCACGGATCTGCTGCGCTAGAGAGGCCATTCTCTCATTCCTGGAGCTCAAAACTGTAGCGATAGCCCGCTCCAACCTTGCCTCCTCATTATTCAAGGCAGATATTTCAGACTGAGCACGTACAAAATCTGCGTGGATGACACCCACACGTGTCAGGTTTTGCTGAGACGCTTCCAGTCGGTTCTTTAACACATCTCTAGCTGCCGATGAAGCGAGAACCCTCTCCTCTGCCTAAGCGAGTTCATCTTTCAATTTGCGGACCCTCGCTGCCTCTTTCTTATATTCGGCCTCACACTTAGCCAGCTGGGGAATGACATACTCCAATACAGTATGCTCTTCATTCATCTTTTGTTGCTGAGCTTCGATGGATTTGCTCAGAGTTTCCATCTCCCCAACAAGCATCGCAGTCAAAGAGTCATATTCAGCCTGAATCAGGTCATCAATGCTGCCTTGGGATAGTTGTAAATAATTGTTAATGGGTTGTTCTAAACCATTAGCTATTTGCTCCAGCGCATCAGCTCTCCCATTGTCGTTGAAATCTCTGGTCGGCGCTATCGCAAACTGGGAGGACCTCCTCAGAGCCTCGAAGCCTAGATTCTTCTCTAGCACCATTGATATCAGCATTTTCAAAGTGGTATAGAAAATACTAGTATACTGCTCAATTAGCATGGCGAGATCCGAATGGACGCAGGGAGTGGCTGCAATATCGACGAATCCCCTTCCAAGAACGACTGTAGAGGGTGTCGTCACAGTCGTCGCTTCAGCAGATGGTGCGACAAAAGTAGAGGCACCAATAACGGTCGAAGCGGTTGATGTACTAAAAAGAGGCATAGTCGTGATGACAGGCTCATCCTCCTCTGAAGATATCGGGACTGTATTGGGAGAGCCGGCACCCGAACATGTTTCCTCTTTAAAGTCGGGCACCTCCGTGTCATCGGCAGGAGCGGCAACAAAGCCAAAAGTTGCGTCGACGCTGCCCTCCCCGTAGATGTCTTCCCCTAAAAAGAAGATAAGAGAAAGTTAATATCAACCTGATGTTAATTTTTCTAAAAGAGGCGTAAAGACAACATTTACCCATGGCCGATGGTATATATGTCGCGTCTGTAGCCAGTACAACTAAATCATTTCTTAATGATGTTAAGTGAGTTCCATACCTGGAGAGGGGGGTGCGCCAAATGATACTGGCAGGTATTCTTCCAGGTCTTCACCAAGATCCACTCGAGGCTCATCGGGTGGAATCTCGCTGGATATACTTACAGACGCGGCAGGGGTTACTCCCGTTACTGGTCTGGATAAAGATATATACAATCTTATTTTGCTCGGCCTCAAAGGCGATCTCGTAGCACTACCTGAAGTGATAGCAGCGACAGCAGCCTCGAGCAAAGAATCTCCGGCACTGCCAGCCAAAACTATGAAGGTTCCCTCTCTAATAGGCGAAGGACCTCTAGTCAAAAAATCATCCCCAACAGGGGAAACAACAGGTTTACTCCTAGGAGCCTCATGACTGGAAATCCTGATAGGATCACTAACTTTCTTCTTTTTCTTGCGAGGGGAAGTCTCCTTCGAAATAGGAGCCCTTCGCTTACTAAGGATAACCAGAGGCTCTGCAGGCGAAGGTATTACGCCTCTCGGTACTGTCAGCAAAAACTTATCTGGATCGACAGAGTCTTCACCCTCGTCAGAGGAAACCGATGGGACTTTCTCTCTTCCAGCGGACTTATGAGATGGCATCCTTAAACTTTCACGCATATCAAAATCACGATGGAAGGTATTGATGGCCACAGAAAATTGAGCGTACGAATGGAGGATGCACAACTCCATGGAGAGAGAAGTCGCGGGCACAGTAAAGGTTGCTCCAGTACAACCCATTATGAAGTACCGCCATCCTCTCGCTCCATCAATAAGTCTACCTCTGGACTTGAAGCTGGTGATGGCATTTCTCACGTGCAATTGGTCATACCCAAACTGCCTGGCGAACCGACTAGGCAAATAGGGCTCCAAGAAGCAATGGTCTTCACTTCTGTACAACAAATAGGAAGGTCTAATGCAGACCAACCAATAAAAAGCTTCAAGAGAAAAAAAGGTCTTCCCTTCACCTGAGTCCTGAAGTCTCGTCCCCTGTTGATTGATATGTACAGTGGGGACGATACAGAAGAGCTTCCAGCTATGAGCAAAATTTAATGCTCGCCGACAGTCTACGACGGTGGTTACGTTCCAAGTGGAATTCTTGTAATTCAACAAGAAATTATTCCCCGAACTACTGGTAGAGCCGGGAGACATCACCCTGGGGTTATAAAGAATTAACCATCCCATCAGATACAGGAACAGTAATTCTACCCTGGGAAAGCTGTCACGCCATGTTTCGTCGGCAAGCAGCCAATCAGTAATGGCCCTCAGGCCAGCTTGTATCCGGCATACCATGGCAGGGAGCAGGCCCAGTCTTGCCCCAAATACCAAATGCACTGTAGTCCATAAGGTGTTATGGTGAATACGATCCGAAGATGCAATGCCAGGGACTACCAATTGGCGTAGCCATACAGAGAGGAAGCCAGTCAGTTGAGCTTTCCTTGACAGAGGCCTGCGGCAATGCCTCATATAATTGTAGGCTTTAGTGCCTGCAGGATAATTCCCTATCCCATCATCAAGAACTTGATCTGAAGCCCCAGCGTCTTTAATAAGATCATCGACTATTTGAGCATTAAGCACGCTCAGAAAGTTCAAAGGCTTATCCCTGCTATCCACAACCTTGTCTGGCTTAGCATCTCTGGCATAATGAAAGAAGAGATAGGACGCCCATTTGTTGGTATGAGCCAAATCAGAAGGCTCATTATAGAAGGTGGTGTACGCAAGATAATGGCTCATTATCTCCTGGTATACTGCCACTACCTGAGGGTTTGTATCCCCCAGCTCCCTGTTTGTGGGAACATACTCTTCATAAGGAGTACCCCCCATTGGCAGTCTTGAAATCTCTGCCATCTCGTGAAGGGCCAATCCCAACTCCCCTAGCGGAGTGGCGAAAGTCCCAGTGAGAGAGATATACCGCTCTATCAAAGCCAAAAACAGGTTGGGATTGGGAGACAGCCCAACACTGGTAGCACTCACAGCCGCGAATAGACCAATGCTCTCCAGCTCCGTCTAAAAATGCTTCAGGGCCCAGGCAGCTAAACGAGTCCATCGAAGATTTCTAGGGGTAAGCCACCCATTGGTCCGAGGATTAACCATGGGGTATACTCCTCCATGCCCCATGAAGTCATTGCAAAAAGTTGGTAATTGGATTGGTTGGAGCAGTGAAGTGTCTTCACTCGGGACACTGCCCAGAAATAATCCCCTGAAAGGCAATACAGGGCCTGAAGGGCGGCTCACAAATAATCCTTAGTCTGATCCTTTCTGATAAAATATCTTCCCCGGCTGGCCGTGAAGATTAGGAGTCAGGGTCCATGACATCCTCCTGGGATGCGTGGCATGGAAGAATGCCGAGATAGGATAATCTCTCGGCATCCTGGGCAGGTACATGACCATGCCCCCAGCAGTAAAAACCCAGTTTTCCTTCTTGGGCTTCGTTTGGAATTGTTTATCAATCATATCCCCTAAAAGAAAAGTTAGTTTTATATATTTGGCCCCATCTATATACGTCAGGGGCTCCCCGTTGATCATACTCAACAGTATTCGCTCTCTTTGAGACGATATCAGAATTCCCCTTCCTTCAGGATACTGGGTTTCAGAAATAGGGAATGTCACATAGGATAAATCCTTCAGGTAATTGGAGTTTAGCATTCCAGCAGCAGAACCCATCACCTCAGCCAACAGAGGTATCTGCAAGTTCACTACAAATGCAAGAAGAACAAGTCAGTTCTATACTAGACATTACAGTCTTGCAGCTTACGCCAAAGATCAACAGTCTGTGCTTTTACGCCAAGACTGTAAAAACTTAAGTTTTTACGCTGGAACATATTTTTGAGGCGTAAAATTCAAGATTGGCAGTATACACAAAAATCTGACAGTCTGTGTGTTTTTACGCCAGACTGCCAAAATTTGAGTTGTTACGCCGAAATTTTATCCAGAGCATAACACTCAAACTTTGTAGTATACGCCAAATTTCGACAGTTAAAGCTTTTATGCCAGACTGCAAAAATATAAGAGTTTTTACGCTGACACATTAGGAATGTGGGCGTAAATGATAAAATATCTTTGTGCATCATCTTTCTCGAAGAGGCTCTCAGCACAAAAGATGACCTAGCGCGTTCACGTACAACGTGTGCGAAGGGTTTTTCTTCGTTTTTGTCGTACCAAAAGCTTTACCTATGACGCCTGGTGCACAGCTTGACGGTAGGACACTTCGTTCAGAGCGAGGTTCTCTCAGTCCAATGGGAGTCGCTCGTGCTTGAGCAGAAGAGCGAGAAGACGAGGCAGCTTTCTTTTCCTTAGAGGTAGAAGTTGGTTTCGGTGCCATGGCTAAAACTCAGAGTTCTCAAAAGAAGAGACGAAGAAGAGCTCTCAAAAGAACAAAGGATTTTTGCAAAAGACAGATGAAGAGTTTCTTCTATGAAGGCCTTGGGGTATTTATAGAGTTCAGATAAACTCTTCGAATTCCTAACCAAATCCGATATTTAATATTCAATTATGATTGGGGACCACGTTAGCTTATCATTTAGGGAAGACGGACAGTCAGCGAATTCAAAAAGTTTTTCGTGCAGAGCAGATCTATGATTTTACGCTAAGGAGCTTTTACACTCGAGAGTCTACAAATCTACAGTTTTACGCTCAGAGGCTATAAGTCTACAGTTTTACGCCCGGATGCTTTAACGCTCGGTAGATTTTATGCTCGAGAGTCTACAAACCTACGACTTCACGCTCAGAGGCTACAAATCTATGATTTCACACTCAGAAGCTTTTTATGCTCAGAGGCTATAAATTTATGACTTCACGCTCGGAAGTTTTCTTTTCAAAGGCTATAAATATACGATTTTATGCCCGGATGCTCTTATGCTCAGCAGCTTTTTTGCTCAAGAGGCTACAAACCTATGATTTTTTGCTCATCTACATTACGGATCTATGACTTTCTGCATATCTTAAAATATGCAGGCCAGAGTATGCGTATATCTGAACAATTCTCAAGACGGCCAATTACAAGGGTTCACGCAGAAGATGCTCCTTCTTGGCCTCAAAATATCCTAAGTACCCAAAGCATACAGAGTTCAGCATTAAAAATGACTCTTCTTCTTATGTCGATTGGAAGTTCATCCAAAATCCAGTTAGAATCTTTTCTCTACAATTCAAGCATGGTCAGTTTTGACAGCCATTTCTTGCCCTATTTCAAGGGATTTTCGAGAAATCATTCTTGAAGATAATGGTCTGAACAAGAATTCTTCTTATCAGAGAAGTGACAGTTCAGAATTCTACATGACTCATCGTCCAAAACAGTATGACAGTTCGGATATTCGACTTAAATGTTAAGCAGCTTTCTACGCGTCTTCAGTTACGCGTAAAAGACGGGACGAGACCATATACTCTTTTTATCAGAGTCGGCATAAAATTATTCAGACGTGCTGTAGCTGCACATATTCAGACTTTATCACAGCAAATATGGCAAATCATCAGAGGCGTAAAGGAAGCCAATTTTATTAATCATGATTACATATGATAGAAATCCAGTTTACAAAGGGTTTTTCATCTTCATGATTACATATAATGGAAATCCTTGTTCTACCAAGGGTTTCTTATTTTTATTTAGAGATCACGCCGAGAATCTGTTCTGCCAGGTTCTCAAATTGTGGAGATCTTTTTCCGTCTTCTTCAGCAGTTAATCGGTTTCCGCGACCGATTAACAAGAAAATGATTAATGGCGGGAGGATACACAACTGGGCTTGTTTAAATTATTCAAGAGCCCACCCTCCATACACCATGAAAGATTGAGTTGGGATTCCGACCCAACTCAATACTGGAAGACAGGGCCAGTTTGTCTGCCCTCGTCCACCGTCGTAACGGGAGAAAATACAGCTTGTAAGCTGTGTGGTCGAATGTGACCCTTCCTCTCTCCTGGACGAATCGCCATATAAAATTGCTGATCATCCCGAGCAAAGGAAGCTATGATATCCTTCCATGATCCATCGTTGCAGAGGATATTTGCTCGAAGATGCCTTCTTTTTCGGCTCCTTACATGCTGGAAGAACATGATCTTTTTCTTCCTCAAGTCAGCAAGACAAACCTCGGCAACCATCTCTGTGTGGTGAAGGAAATATAGGAAGAACAGGTTAACTCATCAGCCTTTATATAGGCAAAAGAGAACACACCGAATCCCAACAAACTCCCAAAAATCCGCCAAGAAATTAGCCTCGAGGAACGAGTCAGACTTGACTGTTTCATGCTTCATTCAAAGTATTTCAAATTACAAGGAATTTGAAAACTTTGAAGGGGGTCTTGTAGAAGCATAAAAAATATGCTGCAGAGTCATACGTAGTATGCGGAAAACCCACGTAAAGTAGAGTTTCAGTGCTGTGTGGCGTAAGACATGACTCTAGAGCCATCGGCGTACAATAGAGCTTTATCGCTAGTACAGCGTAAAATATAGCTCCAGAATAACCCGCGTAATACAGTATTTCATACTGCTTCAGCGTAAAAAGGTTGCTATCTCACCTTTATGGCGTAAAACCTATCTGCTTTTAATGCAGCATGGGAGTGTACGGGGAACTCTTCGTATTCCTCGAATGAACCTGTCAGATCATGTAGTGAACCTGAATCCTGACAAAGAGTACTGCACAAATATCCAGACGACGACTATAATGATGGTTCGACACAGAGACCAGACCGTCGTTTAGTGACATTTCCTTGATACAAATTACTTTTACGCATTCAAGGAAATACGCTGCCTAGTGTTATACAGGCATATATGAGCTTTTACGCTCAGCAGAAGACGAAACAAACCTCCACGTCAAAAGCTGCTCTTCGTACATAGCTCGAGGCACGTCTCTGCAGTTAATACGCGCGATGGGGGCAGATCTCTGTATTTAATGCACGAGATTTGGTTCTATTTTTAAAGACTGGGTGAGCCATAATTATGACTAATACGTCTACATTATCACCTCTGCATATTACGCCATTAGGCTATTTTCAGCTATAGGAGCACGCTGTACGCAATCTCCTTGAAATACGCCAAACTGACTATTTTTAACTATAGGAGTACGCCGTATGCTATCTCTTCGGAATACGCCAACTCAGGCTATATTTGCATTAGTGCGTGATAAGGCTATTTGGTCTAGAATATGCTCAAGACCTCAGTCAAGGAAGGAAGATCGGCTATCTTTTACGCTAGCTACCTCTCCATGCAGCATCAAGCTTCTACGCCTATCTGGCTTCTATGCCAGTTTGACAGCCACTTGGCTTCTACGCCAACTTGACAACTATTTGGCTTCTACGCCATGGTGACAGTTATTGGCTTCTACGCCAACCTTTTCTACGCGAGGGGCAGTTACCTACATGGCTTGTATGCCGTGATCTTTGCAGCAGTTATATGCATCTCCTCTTAATGGGACACGCATCACAGGCAGATTCAGAAGATCATTTATACGTGGGTGGCAGTTATTATAACCGCCGCGTAAAAAGTGCCACACTCTCCACTGTCCGGCTTCTACGCTGACTGGACGGTTACTGTCACTAAACCCTATAAATAGAGACCTCCGTCTACGGAGGTCCAGGGTTGAAGGGTCAGAAATTCATTTTTTTAGAGAGAAGAATCCAGAGCAAAGACAGAGAGTAGTGATCAACGATTTTAGCATCGAGCATCCACTCCCTCTTGCAACCTTTGAAGCTATTCCTTCTTCTACAGCACTTCTTCATCATCGTGTGGTCCAAGGGACAAAGTGATCGACTGCAGATCAGACTCCTATAGCAATATTTACCCAGATTAAATTTTGTACTTAATATCCTCGTATAGGATTAATTGTACTTCTTGTTTGTAAACCAAAGAAAGAGTTTCGTATAAACCTATTTTTATTTCTTTCGTTTATTATCAAATAGCCGTATTTAGATCTCGGAAGTCGATGCAATTACGAACTTTTCCGCTTTTCTTCATAATCGGGACAACATTAGCGACCCAATCAGGATGTTGTTCTTCCCGGATGAACCCACAGGCTATTAGTTTCTTAATTTCAGCTTCAATGGCATCCATCATATTCGGGCAGAACCAGCGTTGGTGTTGCTTTACTGGCTTTGAATTGGACAATATGTTGAGTTTATGGGTAGCCACTTTAGGATCAAGACCTGGCATATCCTCATAATTCCATGCAAAGACGTCGATATATTATTTTATCAGCTGGATCATTTCTTTCTTTTCTTCTTCGGAAAGATTGTTACTGATAAATATCGACTTTAGTGAAAATTTATCCCCAACATTGACTTGGATAACCTTATCTTCAGTAGGTGATTCTTTTTGGTTGAACCAAAGTTCCCTCTGTGTATCCATTTGCTGTGCCCAGGATTCATTCTCAAATGGTTCAGATTGTTCTTCCTCTATTTTGAGGGAATCTGTCAACACCATATTTACTGATAATTCCCGTTCGAGTTCTTCATCTGAATCGGAGGACGACAAATCATCTTAAGAAGAGGAAATGGTCTCCTCACTTGACTCAGAGTTGTTCGAAGTTGTAAGAGATGTGCTATACCCTAACCCGAAATGAGTTCATTGACAGTAGGGATCACCATACAACGGTATTCGTCTGCCTTTTCCATAGTTGAGGACTGGCTCCAACTTCAAATTATAATCCATTCTTTGCATAATCTTCAAAGCCTGCGGGCTATATCTGTGGACTTGTATTTTCCCAACATAAGACTCATGAGAATCTTCTTATACAATCGGTCTATTCCGTATGCGACCGAAGACTATTGGATGCTGATCGTTGCGGGTAGGTAGAACAATAAAGATAGAATCTTCATGTGGCCCATATGTCGTGACGATATTAGATGTTGACACTACTTCCCACACATATAGATGGTAGAAGTCTATAGCTTCCAAGAACTTTTGTGCTATAGGTTCTATATCGTTATGAGGAGAAGATCCTGATTAAGAAATTGAGTATACTGGAAAAGAGAATCTTTATTATTGTCAGAAACTACGTTCCCGGTTATATTTACATCAGCTGACTGCTTGCTGCACCTAAGGTCAATGACCAAAGGTGGAGGTTTCTGGTTCAGACTGATCACTAGAGGATCATTCCCTCCTTCTGATTTTGATTTGCCCAAGTGAATAGTCATAGGTTCCATGACTTTCGGACGGGTAATCCACCCTTTCACCTGGATTGACAAAGGTTGCTCAGCAGATGGTTCTCCTGGCTCCTGATAGGATTCCTCCTCCGTCCTGCCTGACACCTCCTTCATGTAGTATTGGGTGTACAACATGGCATCGGAATAGTAAGATTCAACTCCTTTGAAAGGATTGAGATCAACGAATTCTGTCTTCATTGTTCCTTGGACGTCTACATATTTGAAGCATTGATGTAGAGTTGAAGGAACAATATTGTGATCGTGGATCCATGGTCTGCCCAATAGAATGTTGTAAGATACCTCCGAATCAATGACATAGTATGTAGCCACTGATCTAAGGTCACCAATCTGGATCCTCAGACGAATCTTCCCCAACGGCCTGCTTTTCCTGGCATTGAAGCCCACGATTGTAGTGGTAGTGTAAGCCAGTTCACTTGTAGGAATCCTCAACGGTCTTAGCAGACTATGAGGGATAATGCTGATCGACGATCCTAGATCTATGTAAATCCGGTCTACCTCCATGGAGCTGACGTATCCGGTATAATAAAGAGGCATGTCGTGTTTGTTATGTTTCAATAATATATCCTCTTGAGTGAAAGTGATGTTAGGGACCACTTTCATCACACTATGGCATTAAGGACATGCCACAGGCTCTTTATCAGGGGATTTGAGCTGAACAAAGCATACATCTGCTTGCATTAACGCTTTACTTAAGGCTTGACGAGTGTCTTTGGATAGCCTAAGTAGCTCAAAAAATGGACAATCTGGCCGGAGTATTAGCCAACTGAGCCAAGATGTCGAAGTTATATGGTTTCTCTAAACCTTTGTTTTGAATATTCTTCAAAGGTTTATCAAAACGAACTTCTTTTTGTTTGCCCTTGTCCAACGAAGTTGGTTTGGAAGGACCTGCCTCTGGCATAACAGGTTCAGGCTCTGGAGGTTTGGCAGCTGAAGTATCTGTCGTTGCTTCCTCATGACTCTCTCCATAGTCTTTGAGGTAGGCTTTTCCTGAACGGATTCCGGTTGCCAAAGTCTCTTCTTCCGATGTCGGGGATATTGCAACCATATGGCATGGTTTACATCTTGAGTTCTTTTTAGACTTAGCTTTAGCAGCTTTAGTCTCTTTCTCAATTTCAGACACCAGATCAGGGTAAACCCACATGATCTTCCCATGCTTGGTAGTTAGGGGCACTAGGTCATGATTTTGACCCCTGGTCGGAGGGAGATTAACAATGTTCATCATTGCCCATGGAATAGGTACTACACCATCCGGGACTTCTTGAGGGGGCAGATTTCCAAATTGTAGTGAGATCATGTTGGCAGTGATCGTCTTCTCGCTATTACGCAAAGTGATGGCCTTGGTGTCGATCAACTCCTGGATTTTCCTTTTCAGTATATAGCATGCCTTTGTGGGGTGATGTATGTACCTGTGGAAAATGCAGTACTTAGAATTATTTGTACTACCGACTTTATTCGGACGCTTTATCTCGGGGAGAGTAAGCTTGCCACTTTTGACCAGACAATCGAATATGCTCGGAATATCGTCGTCGTCAAAAGAATATTCTTCTTTAGGCCTGGAAGTCCCAAGATTCGTCTGCATAGTTATTGGAGTATGTTGCTGGACGTATTGATTGCCAGAGCTTCCTTTTCTTTCGAACTATGAGTAAGGTCGTTATTGGAGGATGACCGCTTCCCTCTATCAGAGGTAGAGATCATGATTCCGTTGTCACGTGCCTTCCGACTGTTATCTTCAGCGGCTACCGTTGATATGATAAATGATGGCCAATCATTGAACTGATATAGTCCCATGAATACTGAGATAAGTGGGAGAAGGTTCTTCCTGCAAATGTCCACCAAGGCTGAGTCTGGAACTCCAGGAGGCATCTGCAAAGTAGCCTGACAAAAATGTTCAATAAAAGTATGAACATTTTCTTTATCCTTCTGCTTCAGAGCGATGACATAGAAATGTCCATTCATCCTTCGTAGAATCGAGAGAAGAATAGAGTCTTGAAATCTTCAAAAAAAGTAATACAGATGTCCGCTAGACTATGGTACCATTGGTAGGCTACTCGAGACAGACAGCCCTTAAACACTCGAGTGAGAAGGGCGTCATTCCTCTGCAACAATACCGTCATCATGCTGAAGTAATTCACATACTGGCTTGGTGACGTCTTTCCCTCAAATAAAACCATAGCCTATTGTTTATATTTTGGTGGAAAAGGGACCTCGTCCCAGACAACTGGGTATGGCTGGTTGATTCCCAACTTCTTGAGCTGATCCTTATGCTTCAGGGCATCAAATTGGGCTTTCAACTCCCGAACTAACTGTATCGGATCTTCAGTTGGGAAAGGGACAGCAGAGAGGTGAGAGACCGATTGTATTATAACTCCAACAGGAGGTAATACATTCTCCAGGTTAAAGGGTTGAGGAGCAGCTAACTCTTAATTTGGAACAGGCTCCTGGCTTGCATTGGGTGGTGGCATGTCTACCCCCACACGTAAGTGAGTCGAAGGAACCGGTGTTTGATCTATTGTAGCTGCATGTTGAGTCACCATCATCTGGCGCATACTCTCCATCATGGTATGCATCTCTTTAAGCGATGCTTCCAATACAGCGATACGTTGCTCAGTACTTCCTGATGGGGAAGCCTCCTCATGTTCATCTCCAATGGCATAAACTCCCATTTCTTTGGATGCCACTGAGGGATTAGTATAGATCTCTGTAGAGATTGAGTCTATACTTTCAGCATCAAATTCAGAAAGCTGGCGACCCCCAGTGTCAGAATCAGAAGAATATGAAGCCGATTGTCGCGACCTCGAGCGAGTGTTTTGAAAAACACCTGCTTCAATATTCTCAAGGAGTCTATCAAATCTCCTTTAGCTTGGATTTCTAGAGGGATGATGTCTTGAACTTGACCTTCCTCTAGGAATGTGTGAAGCCATGTTTACTGATGCGAATGTCGGTTCTTCTTCCTGTAAGGGCAAAGAGTAGTTCAATCGGTCGAAAATTGACCATTTTGCCTTAGAACAGCAGTAGTTAATTACAACCTTATGGCTATTACAACAATGCTCCCTAGGGGGTGTAATAGACATATTAGAAGATCCCTTGTCTTTGCGTTTCTGGATCAAGAAATCACGCAAATCAGGGAGATTAACAAAAGAAGAAGAAGAAGGAGAAGAAGGCTTATTCTATATTTTTATATCAGTAGGGACGTGGAGATTGGGAACCATAACTCTCTCTCTGCCATAAGAATATAGCAGTTCACCCATGTGAGTAGCGTACGATCCATCATCCGTCTGAGGAGCATATTTTCCCGTGAAGCGGGTATTCTTTACACAGACAGACTTATCCAGGCGTAATTTGGAGTTTTGCCCAGGTTCGCGCAAAATAGAAAAAGTCCTCAAATGTCCTCCGGCGTCACACGTAATCTAAAGAGTGGGCAACTTCTTCTTTTGGGGGCGTACAAGCCTAGAGGTTAGAAGATTCGCCACTCATTTTCCCTTGATGTGATCCAAGGGTCCATCTGCCTTGTCATAGATGAGAGATATATTTTTACGCGCAGAGCGCGTTTGAAATTTCTGAATTGGCACTGAGGCCTTGTCAGAAATTTTGTCTGCCACATCATAGACGGGAGACGAAGTTTACGCACAGGGTGCGATTTAGACTTCTGGATTAGTACTGGGGCATTGTCAGAAGTTTTATCTGCCACGTCACAGACAGGAGACAAAGTTTTACGCGCAGAGCGCATCTGAGACTTCTGGATTGGCACTAAGGCATTGCCAAAAGTTTTGTCTGCCACGTCAAGGACGGAAAATGAAGTTTTACGCGCAGAGCGCGTCTGAGACTTCTGGATTGGCACTGAAGCATTGCCAGAAGTTTTGTCTGCCACGTCATGGACGGGAGATAGATTTTTACGCACAAGGCATATAGGCTGTGTTGTCACAACCTTGTTGATCAGAGAATGAGAGCTTGCAGGATGGGTAGAGGATGTCTTGGGCATCCACACTTTATGCAGCTTCCTGTTATCCTGGACAGAGAGGGAATGAGAGCTACCCCCTGCATGAAGCATGTCTTCATAAGCAGATTGGTCAAACTGGACGACCAAAGTCTTCTTCGTCGATCCAATGGATACAACATCATGTTGAGCAATGGCTTTCTCGTCAGATGAGAAAGTGGTACCTAGCAGAGTCGCCATTTTGTGTTTGAATAAACAAAAAAAATGGAAGAAGAAGAGGGTTTATACGAAACCTTTCCTTTTTTCCTTACAAACAAGAAAAAGAGTACAATTAAACCTATACGAGGATGTTAAGTACAATAAAAATAATTCTAGAAAAAATTGCTATAGGAGTCTGATCTGCGGTCGATCACTTTGTCCCTTGGACCACACGATGATGAAAAAGTGCTGTAGAAGAAGAAGAAGCTTCGAAGGTTGCAAGTGGGATTGAATTCTCGTTGCCAAAGTTGTCAATCTACACTCTCTGTCTGTGCTCTCTCTCTGATTCTTGATCCTTCTCTGCTATCCTGTGACTAAGGATCTCTATTTATAGAGATCAGTCACAATAACTATCCAGTTAGCATAGAAGCCAAACTGTGAAGAAAGTGGCATCTTTTACGCGGTGGTTATAATAACTGCTACCCACGTTTGAATGATCTCCTGAATTCGCGTATGACACGTGTCCCATTATGAGGTAACGCGTATAACTGCTTCTCGAAGTTCACGGCATGCAAGCCACGTAGATAACTACACCTTGCGTAGAGATGGTTGGCATAGAAGCCAAATAACTGTCTTGTTGGCGTAAAAAGCCAAATAAATGTCTTATTGGTGTAAAATCCAAGCTCTGTGTAAAGCTTGAGAATTCATGGGTAATAGACAACCAGCATAAAATAGCCAATTGTATGTCACGGCTGAGGTCTTGAGCGTATTCTGGGCTAAATAGCCTTATCACGTACCTTTGCAAATATAGTCGAGTTGGCGTATTTCGAGGAGATAGCATACGACGTACTCCTATAGTTGAAAATAGCCTGGTTGGCATAAAATACGAGGATGGGGAGGTGAGCGTATTAGTCACAATTTTAGCTTTCCCAGTCATTTTAAAAATAGAACAAAATCTCGTGCATTAAATGCAGAGATCTACCCCCATCTCGTACATTAAATACAGAGATATGCCTCGAGCTCTGTACGAGAAGCAGCTTTTGACGTGGCATCTAATTTTGTCTCATCTCGAGCGTAAAGACTCATTTCTGTCAATGTAGAATAGGTAGCGTATTCTTTGAATGCGTAAAAATGACTTGTATCAAGAATATGTCACTAAACGACAGCCTGGGTCTCTGTACAAAATTATCATCACAGCCGTCCTCTCGATCGTCATGCAGTACTTTTTGTCAGGAGTCAGGTTCACTGTTTTGTCTAACAGATTCATTCAAGGAATACGAAGAGTTCCTCGTACAACTTCACGCTACATTAAAAGCAGATGTATTTTACGTAGGGAGGGTATAATAACCTTTTTATGCCAAAACAGCCTTGAAGTGCTGCTTTACGCGGGTAGCTCTGGAGCTCTATTTTATGCCAAATAGCGTTGAAGCTCTATTGTACGCCAATACCTCTGAAGTCATATTTTATGCCACACAGCGCTGAAGCTCTGTTTTACGCGGACTTCATGTGTGTTGTGGGTTTTGACTGTATAATTTGCGTACAATCCCCCACCGTATTTCCTGCTTCTACACTCGTCAAACGAGCCGTGTTACGTGTCCCGCCTATACAGCTTCAATATTATACAGCCTCGATGATATGCAGCCTTAGTCAGATGAAAGCTCATATGCGGCCCGAAAATATATGCGGCCAGAGCACATATACGGCCGACTCTATGCATCCTTATCCTCATGAAGCCAAAGTATACAGCTTCAATATTATGCAGTCTCACCAACATGCGGCCAGAGTATCCATTCAAACAAGTCCCAAACGAGATCACATATGTGCCTATAAGACCCATGAGGCCTTACCATTATGCGACCAAGTTGTTATGCCGCCTTCAACTCACAAGATCATCCCGTTACAACTGCAGAGATCTTTACGTAGTTGGTGCTGACTACGTGTCCAGGTGACCAAGTCACGCCCATAACGGGTTGATAAAAACCCTGAGATCTCATCAACAACATATCTGAACCGAACTTATATGGCAGCTTCCCTATGACATGTGGCTACAGTTACAACCGTATGCTATTGAAGTAGTCCTATGCGCCCACCATGCAGGAACATATACGGCATCCATAGCACGTCCATAGGACGGCTATATATAGCAAGGTACCACACCCATACAAAGGGCTGGCTGACTATCTGTGAACCTACACTCAAGAGAGAGAGAAGAGCTTATGCATCTGATCATCCAAGGAGTAAAAAGAGTTGCTACACTCCTAACCCTCCATCGTCAGCCCTCCCAGAAAACAAATTTGTACTTAGATCATTTTCTAGGACTACTTTGTACTTTCTTTACTTTGTTAATCAAATTAAGTTCTTTTAGTTCTTATTTTGATTTAATGGCAAACAAGATGGCGACTTTGCTAGAGAGTTCCTTCTCCTATGATAAAAAATTGGTGGCGCAGTCCGATGCGGCCAAGCTTGGCTCAGCGCAAAAGATGCTGATAGTTCGCTTCGACTAGCAATCATTCGAGAAAATGCACTCGGAAGAAAGTTATAATCCTTTGCCAAGGCTAGCCAAGCCCAAGAAGACCCGCAGGACATGGGTAGCAAAGACCGTTGTGCCTCGCCCAATAGCGGAACCGATGCTTTCCGCCTCTCACTCTATTGATGATGATAGTCGTCAGGTGAACTTGCTGATGATAGTCGTCAGGTGAACACTAGGACGTCCATATCTATACGGCATCCTCGTCTGACACAGAAACTGCTCAATACCCAGAATCTGGCAGAGGAAAGCACTACGATGCCCAATATTCTAGTGCTAAGGCAGGTTCTATGCGACCAAGAAGGAGGCCACATAAGACTGACCATGCGGCATCAGCTCACAGCCGCAGGCGGATGGTCGCATGCGGCCCTGACAGTAACATAACTTCTATTTTCTACCGTATCTCATGCGGCACAGATCCTATACGACTCGCCGGAAATGGCAAAAGTCCAAACTTGGACTCTTTGTACTATGAGCATGTAGGTGCTAAGTCAAAGAAACCTGGGGCAGTACGAGCTCATCAGGCTCAAGCAATTATCTAGTTAGCTGACCGTCAGCATGCACCATTAAACATTACATGGGCCCCGGATGGAAAGCTATATTAGACCGTCTCATGCATCCAGCCCACAGCAAAAATGGACAGCGTCGGTCTAAAAAATCATTTGCTGACGATCCGAGGGAGGTTCTTTTATGATCCCCGTATCAGGGAGCAAATAAAAAACCTTTATATATATATATATATATATATATATATATATATATATATATATGGAACATGTGCACTTGGTCCTTCCGGGCCCATAAAAAGGGTACAAAGGTGGAGCAACCCTTGCTTGACTTGCGTAATATGATCAACCACAAGCGCAAGGCAAGGAAAATGACTATGGCCGATGAAATATCCTCACCAGGGCATCACTGTGCCAGGATCATTATCAATTATTGCTGCAACAAAGTGACAACACCCACAAGCAGGCAGTCGACCTTCCAGTGACTGTACCAGAAAGTACCTATCCGACAACAACCCGGAGATCAGGTGCAAGTACCAGAGGAGGAGGAGCTGCCCTTCGTCTCATGCTACTCGACTCAGAAGTTTCCCGCCACCAAGGGGGAAAAGAAGTTGGGTACCTCCAGTCTGTCGCTCTCTACTAGTGCGTTGCAAAGGCAACTACCAGAAGGTATTTTTCAGAGCACCTGCTCGAAGAAGAAGCTTCCAGCTGCTGGGGGTAGTTCTTCCTCAGAACTACTGGCGGTTGCACAAGCTGGGGGCAGTAATCCCCATGATCTATATAATAATTTGGTATTCGAAGGAGCTAGCAATTCTCAAGGAACAACCTCCTACGCTGGGGGTAGTATTCCGTCAGAGTTCGAACATGATGCAGCCCTATCAGATCTTCATGATGACTATTTACTATAAGTGTCCGAGGCAGAAAGTGCTACATTAACCGTCCCTTCCTACTCGTCTTATATAAGAATGACATGTATGGCAGAGGATGATTATGAAGGCTCCAGTGACCGACAGTGCCTCAAAACTCTCAAAGCCATGATGCACACTATGAGAGAGTCAATGCAACCCTTGACCCAAGCGGTGCTAGATATCAAGGCGATTGTAGCCTCCCAACCACCAAGGGCCTCAGGACAAGACCTTGGAACTAATACAGATTCAAATACAACTTCTCTCCCCGTTGGCGGCCATCATGATCTACCAAGGTCGTCTGCTCCTCCCGTGATAGATGAAGCTAGGAAAGGGATGAAGGAGGTCCGAGAAATCTGAGCCCACTGGATTCTATGGGAAATCAGGACTCACTCCACGATCTCGGAGTGCGGCAACTATATCTGCTAGAATGGAGGGATGTACCATATCCGTCCAAGTTCAAACCCTTCAATATTAACATATTTGACAGAAAGTCCTCCCCTGCCAATAAATGAGCTACTTTAAAACCATAATGGGGCATCTACCCCGCAATGATGTTATTCTTACCAGGCTCTTCATCAGGGTATTGTCCGGGGTAGCCTTCGATTAGTTGTGCAGTCTCTCAGATAATTATATCTTATCGTTCGACAATCTCAAGAGTCTCTTCCTCAAAAGATTTTATGAGGCAAAAAATGATATGATGATATCCTCCCCGACGGATGTCACCCAGGGGAAAGGGATCTTGCATAAAATTATATCGAGTGGTTCTGACAAGCTGCGCTGAGGCTGCCTCCTGGCAATCCTAAGACGACGATGATGGAGATGTGCCAGAGAAACCTACTTCTGGCCGTCAGCCTCTGGATGGGTGATAGCCAGTTTAAAGACTGGACGACGTTCATCATAAGGGCCGTCAATGCCTAGAAGAAGGTCAAGGATGCCCGACTCATGGGAATATAGATCCCAGTCACAGACGATAGGGGAAAGCGTTCTTATAACAACAACAACAATAGCAGTAATACCAGCCGCGACGGAAAAAGAAAGCAGGCTATGGTCGCCAACTTAACCAAGAGGCCTGAGCAAAAATAGGCGAAGGCTCCAAAACCAAAGGAGACTTACTCTTTCAAAGATGGTGATGTCATGCCCATCTTTGAAATACTGATGCAGGAAGGTAAAATTTGGCTCCTCGACATCAAACCCCAGTCGGAAACAACAGACTTAAATAACCCAAAGTATTATCACTTTCACCGCTACGTCCACCACCCAACGCGGGACTGCTATACCTTGAAGCAGTATATCAAGCGTCTGATCGATACCAAGGTCCTCTTCCTAGACTTCGATGATGTGACTATTGCTGCCAACATGGTGTCTCTCCAGTTCTACGACTTTCTGCAACAAAGGCCCAGGACGGAGTCATACCGATCCCCAGGGCCTAGTCAATCTTCCAATAGCTCGCGACCAAACAACCAGGCTGACACCTCTTACTAAACCTTGGGGCAAAATTATGTGGTTCCACCCGAATCTTCTCCCAGACTTGACACAACAAGCAGCGCCTTCCGCCGTCAGGCCTAAAACACGAAAAGCCAAGTTCTGCCACATGGTATCCCCCATCACTGAGGAAGCCAAGGCAGTAGCAACCCAATCAGGACTCACTTACCAGCGGGATTATAGCTCCCCTGATGGCGATACTCCTACAGCACCTACGGCCTCTGAGCCAGGTCCATCCCAGGCTCCCGCGACAGACAAATCTAAGCAAAAGGAGGTTCTTTTCGACAAATCGCTATACAAAGATGCAGCTCAGGGATTAGAAAAATCCTACTTCCATATCCTAGCATAATTATCCAATACTCTAACAAAGTTGTCATTATTCGAGCTTTTGCGGCTCTCTAGAGACCCTCGGGCTGCTCTAAGTGAGGCACTACAGAATGCCGACACCTACCTGCCGCAGGTCAAACTACCAGCTGAGGACCCGGCTGCTTGCCTCCACTGCAATAATATCATGGAGGCAATACCCAATATCACGTTCTCGTAATAGGATATCTTGCTAAAGAACAACCGGTATGATTATTCCTTATATTACACAGGGTATATCGACGTCATTAAGGTAAACCGGATGCACATTGACCCCGGTTCATCAATTAGTATCATCCTGCAGGGTTTGCTTCATACCTTGAGTATCCTGATGCATCGTCTGGCAGCCACCAATACTGCCATTAGTAGTTTCAATACTGGAAGAAGTTACCCTTTGGGTAATATTTGCCTGAAATACCAAATCAGTGACTTGAAGACAGAGGTCACTTGCTACGTCATTGACGTTGAGGTATCCTATAATGTCCTGCTGGAACAACTATGGATACACTAATACATGATCGTGCCATCAATTCTACACCAATATGTAAAGTATGCGGACAACCATGGCATGGTCAAGACAGAATTCACAGACGTAGACCCGTTTAAGGGGGTCGAGGCCTACTACTCCGATTCAATCCTCTACAAGCAAGTCCACCGAGATGAAGTTGGCAATGATGCTGATGATGAGGCAGAGGCCAGAACTATACCAGATAAACCCTTAAGAGTTTGTCTAAAGGTACATACTCCTGACACAACTGCTCTCCTTGTCGTAAAACTACACAGGAAGGCACCCGAACCTTTGGTCGTCCGCCTTCGCAGACCAAATCGACTACCAAAGAAAGATCCGACACAGTCTATAACATCTAAATCTCTGGCCATTTGCCTTAATAGGTTGAATCAACCACAGAGGGAACATCTAGCACCGTCTACAGCTATGGTCATTTGCCTTCGAAGACCACCAAAGTAAGCTCCAACACCTCTTACAAATTCCAAACCCCTGGTAGTAAAAATGCACAGGAATCCACCGAAGCCTTCGCTCGTGCTGGGGGTAGCCCTCGAGAAAGATGAACTGAAGGAGTGCATGGCTGCTTATGCTAACGTTCCTTCTCTCGATGATGTAATCTCTGAATAAATGTTACCTTATTTCATTTATAAAGGGTTATATTTGAACTACTTCGAACTTGCAAATATAAGCATCTTGTATTCCATCACTACCAGAATAAGCGGGATTAACAATATTTTTAGCGACGTCAACGTAAAACGTCGCTAATATTAAATATATTAGCGACTCCGAGAAAAAATGTAGCTAGACATCGCTAATTGGCGACATATATCGACATTTAGCTACTGTAATTCAGTTTTTAAAAGATTAGTCGCTATAAGTTCAATTAAGGTCGCTAAACGTCGCTAATATATTTTATTTAGCAATGTTTAGCGAAGTATTTAGCGACTGTAATTCAGTTTTTAAAAGATTAGTCGCTATAAGTTAAACTAAGGTCGCTAAACGTCGCTAATATGTTTCATTGAGCGACGTATTTAGTGATGTATCTTTTTTCGATATTTAGCGACGTTATTAGGGACGTCTGTAACATCGCTAACTTAGCGACGTAATATTGCGTCGCTAAAACGTCGATAAATAACTTTCATTTAGGGCTGATTTCCCCCATTTCCTTCGATCTTTTCCTCTCCCAAATTTAAATCCCCTCCCTTGTAGCGCCCCGTTCTCCTGGTGCGGAGATCGCGACTAAGAAACACAAGACGGTATCATTCGATCGGGATAGATTGAATTAAGAACTCGTCCTCGTTATGGATTTGTTTCTTCGGAATCGATTCCCATATTCAGTGGACCGCGCCCCCGGGATCGACTTAGTGGCAGAGTCAGGAGGGACCTCTCCGCTGCTATCTTTTATTGCCTCAGTTTTTGATGTCGCTTGTTGCTTTCGTGCTTTGAGTTGGTTTTGGGATTTGCTTGATTTCCTTGAACGGTTTCGATGAGTTTTATTGTTTTCGTTCATTGAACTGCACTTCAATTCCGAGATTGGAAAGAGTGGAAGAAGTATTGATCAAGCTGTTCGTGTGCAGGTAAACGAGCAGTAAACGGCTTGCGAGCGGAGTCGTGAAGCGCCTTTTTCCATCTCCCTTCCAAACATCTAAGTGAGTGGCTACCAACCCGATTAGCTAGCCCTGCTTCCAAGCTTCACATCTAATAAATCTGCATTCTTCTTTTCCCCGATCAAACGATACCAAGTAATAATAAAAGAAACCAAGATAAAAGGGAATAGACTTGGTTATTATGCTTGTCAACCAAACATGTGAACTGTTATCTTATGGTATGCTTGTTCGTACAAATATTTTATAAACCGTGCTAAGTATAGATCACATCTTGTATATGCATAATTATTCAGGGAGGCTATGCAATACTGCTTGTCGTATACTCGTGTTCTTGCACTCGTGTTGCCTCAAATGCATGACTTGTTAACTTGTTAATCGTGTTCGATCATGGACAACTTGTGCACAAGGTATTGGTTCTGCGGACGGTCGCTGGGGCACTGGCACCGATCCGATCCGGGCAAAACTCGTGTGTAGTCGTCGTGTTCGGGACAGGATAGCTTACAGCACAATCGTGTACTCTCGTAGCAATCTATCCTTGTCCTCGGCTACGTCCGTTATGGCAATCATGCCAGTGATCATCATGTATATTTAAACCTATTGCAAACTAACTTGTGTCTTCGTGGCAGGGAAGTCATGGTAAGTATTGTGCAGGTAATTCAGACGGGCAGGTAAAATTCACCGAACGGTGGCACGTTCATTTCAGTAAATTCTATATGCTGCTTACTTGTAAATGAACTAAGGCAAGATAGAAACCCACAAATTATGCATGCTTCATTAAAACACCGTGTTGATTGGTATAGCTCGGTTAGCTCGCCTTCACCAGTATGTTTCGACATGCTGACCCTCGTTGAAACAGGTTCTCCGCACCAAGGCGAACCGAGCGAGGAGCCGAAGTCGTCTTCCCAATCCAGTCCAGCTGTTGGCGCATCTTCACCGCGCCCCTTGAAGTATTTTGTAGTCAGAAGCTTGCAACTCTTCATACACATTGCAGCTTCGTGGCAAAGCCGTCCTTCAGCCTGGAGGTCTTTATCATTTTGAGTTTATAAAGGGATATAATGTACAGGACTGCTATCTCATTTTGAGTCAATACTTTTGTAAGCCGTTCGGCATATTAGCTGACTCGTTCAGGAGTTTGTAATAGATGTTCATTATCAATAAAGAGAACTTTTCCATGTTTCAAATCTGTGTTTCAATTTATCTGCGTACTCTGAATATGTGCTTGCTATACAAAATACTTTAGCCTTGTGCGGGCGCAACCCCAGGCCCGCACGGCATCACGATTCGGGGGACGCCCCAACGATTCTACGAAATCGGGTCGTGACATAATGGTATCAGAGCACAGATTCAAAGTTTCTTAGACTTCGTGCTGGAAAAGTTCCTTTAACGATCAAATTCCTGTGCGAACTCTTGAACTCGCTAGGCCAAAATGAGATACGTTCATGCAATAAGTCCATAATACATTATGATCCTAATGTAATTTACCTTCTTTTGAAGGAATGGCTCCAGTGCAATCTGCAGCGCAAACACCGAACGAAATGCAAGGCCAAGGAAGTAGTTCGGGCACTTCGGAAAGTTCAGAGAGCTAGCGAGCCGTGCCAAGCATCGATCCCATCCAACAAATGTTGCAGATGTTGGAGGCAAACCAACAAAGGGACGAGGCTCGCTATGAACGGGCCGAGAAGCGGGCGGAAGAGAGTTAGCTCAAGTTTCAAGACAATATAGAAGCACGATTCTCAGTCCAACAGAAGCAGGTGGATGCCCTGCAACAGATCGTTCAGACTTTGGCTTCCCACCATTCCACGGCAAGAGCGCCGACTCCGGTGGAACAGCCCGTGCTTGAAGTAAAGATGCTGCAAATTCCAAGGGCGAGGGACGTGACTGCCTTCGACTTTGGCCACTTCAAGAAAGTCTGCAACACCCCATTCAATGGTACTGAGGACCCAGTCGTAGCTCTAGATTGGTTGGCCAAACTTGAAGATCACTTTGCTCTGCTAGAGGTCCCCGAAGAAAAGTGTGTCGCTTGCGTGCAACTACAGCTCTGCCTCAACGCACACGATTGGTGGGACGTGCATCGACGATCTCTCCAATTTGATCATGGAGAGGAGGCAATCTCGTGGACAACTTTTCGTGCCGCGTTCGAAGAGAGTTTGTACCCCCTCCAGTACAACGTCAAATGGAGAACGAGTTCATGCAACTGAGGCAAGGCGGCATGACAGTTAAAGAGTACTCCGTCGAATTCAATCGACTCTCCAAATTCGCTAGGGCCTATTTACCTGATGTAGTGAGTTGAGCAAGAAGGTTTGAAGGTGGACTATGCCCTGCCATCCAAGCGCACGTAGTCGTTCATCAGTATCGTACAATGCATAAAGTCATGAATCACGCTCTATCACTTGAACCGCATTATCCTCACTTTCCTGTCGGCGCTGTGCATACCTACACTCACAAACGCCATAGCAACGAGAGAGGAAACAACACTACAAAGCGACGAAACAACGGTGGTCAGCAAATAAGGGATTGGAGCATAACGTGTCAATTCTGCAAAAAGCTTAGACACGACAAGAAAGACTGTCGCTTGAGACTTGGGTTATGCCTCGCTTGTGGACGATCAGGCCATGCCATTAATTCCTGCCCGAACCTTCCTGATCGTCGTCCCCAACAAAATGCTCCCTAACGGTAGGTCCTATTCCTAAGTTTCGTGGACGAAACTTTCAATTAGTTGGGTAGGATGTAGCGCCTCGTTCTCCCGGTATGGAGATCGCGGCTAAGAAACACAAGACGGTATCGTTCGATCGGGATAGATTAAATTAAGAACTCGTCCTCGTTATGGATTTGTTTCTTCGGAATTGATTCCCATATTCAGTGGACCGTGCCCCCGGGATAGACTTAGCAGCAGAGTCAGGAGGGACCTCTCCGCTGCTATCTTTTATTGCCTCGGTTTTCGATGTCGCTTGTTGCTTTCGTACTTTTAGTTGGTTTTGGGATTTGCTTGTTTTCCTTGAACGGTTTCGATGAGTTTTATTATTTTCGTTCATTGAACTGCACTTCAATTCCGAGATTGGAAAGAGTGGAAGAAGTATTGATCAAGCTGTTCGTGTGCAGGTGAACGAGCAGTAAGCGGCTTGCGAGCGGAGTCGTGAAGCGCCTCTTTCCATCTCCCTTCCAACCATCTAAGTGAGTGGCTACCAACCCGATTAGCTAACCCTGCTTCGAAGCTTCACATCTAATAAATTTGTATTTTTTTTTTGCCCCGATCAAACGATACCAAGTAATAATAAAAGAAACTAAGATAAAAGGAAATAGACTTGGTTATTATGCTTGTCAACCAAACATGTGAACTGTTATCTTATGGTATGCTTGTTCGTGCAAATGTTCTATAAACCGTGCTAAGTATAGATCATATCTTGTATATGCATAATTGTTCAGGGAGGCTATGCAAAATAAATCATGCAATACTGCTTGTCGTGTACTCGTGTTCTTGCACTCGTGTTGCCTCAAATGCATGACTTGTTAACTTGTTAATCGTGTTCGATCATGGACAACTTGTGCACAAGGTATTGGTTCTGCGGACGGTCGCTGGGGCACTGGCACCGATCCGATCCGGGCGGAACTCGTGTGTAGTTGCCGTGTTCGGGATAGGATAGCTTGCAGCGCAATCGTGTACTCTCGTAGCAATCTATCCTTGTCCTCGGCTACGTCCATTATGGCAATCATGCCAGTGATCATCGTATATATTTAAAAGTGTTGCAAACTAACTTATGTCTTCGTGGCAGAGAAGGCATGGTAAGTATTGTGCAGGTAATTCAGACGGGCAGGTAAAATCCACCGAACGGTGGCACGTTCATTTCAGTAAATTCTATATGCTGCTTACTTTTAAATGAACTAAGGCAAGATAGAAACCCACAAATTATGCATGCTTCATTAAAACAATATGTTGATTGGTATAGCTCGGTTAGCTCGCCTTCACCAGTATGTTTTGACATGCTGACCCTCGTTGAAACAGGTTCTCTGCACCAAGGCGAACCGAGCGAGGAGCCGAAGTCGTCTTCCCGATCCAGTCCAGCTGTTGGCGCATCTTCACCGCGCCCCTTGAAGCATTTTGGAGTCAGAAGCTTGCAACTCTTCATACACAATGCAGCTTCGTGGCAAAGCCGTCCTCCAGCCTGGAGGTCTTTATCATTTTGAGTTTATAAAGGGATGTAATGTACAGGACTGCTATCTCATTTTGAGTCAACACTTTTGTAAGCCGTTCGGCATATTAGCTGACTCATTCAGGAGTTTGTAATAGATGTTCATTATCAATAAAGAGAACTTTTCCATGTTTCAAATCTGTATTTTAATTTATCTGCGTACTCTGAATATGTGCTTGCTATGCAAAATACTTTAGCCTTGTGCGGGCGCAACCCCAAGCTCGCACGATATCACGATTCGGGGGACGCCACAACGATTCTACGAAATTGGGTCGTGACATCCCTCCGGCTCCTCCTTCCTCCGGCTCCCCTCCTACCTCCGGCGACTAGCTTCCTCCCTCCCGGTGACCCCCCTCCGGCCGCGTCCTCCCCCTCCGGCTCCCCTCCTCCCTCCAGCGTCCCCTCCTCCCTCCCGGCGACCCCCTTCCGGCCGTGTCCTTCCTCCTCCGCCGTCAGATCCTCCTTCCTCCAGCTTTTCTTCTCCCTCAGGCGTCCTTCCTCTGGCTCCCCTCCTCGATGAGCACCTCTCCCTGTCTTCTTTCTCTGTCTCTCTGGCTCTCTTTCTCTCTCTCTCTCTCTCTTTCTTTTTCTCTAATACATCACAACATGACATGACACGATACGACACGACATGACACACACTAACCCTAACTCGAATACACGTACACGCACGCGGACACACTAACACATGAGAATACTAACCCTAATACTGAAATGGATACACGAACACAGACATGGGAATGACTCTTCAAACTAGTCAACACTAGTCATCTTGCTCGAGCCTCACATTTATATACTGCTCCCAGGGTAGCCTCACTGATCACCTGCTATTGTACAAAGAATTCGTACATACTATTATGCTAATGCTTGGTGTTGTTGATACTCTAACCACTTGTACTTAGCTCCTAATCTCTCAAATCCCCCACACTCAAAGTAATGTACTCCCAGGTACACGAACCCAATCAAAAACTTGGATACAGCAAGGTATTGTGCCCCTAACATGCAGTATACTACCTGTAATACCAAGGTAGCTGCATATCAAAACTCCTTCACTCAACAACATAAATAATAACAACAACAACAAGGATATCTTCTGTTGACCCCAATACAGAGCTGCACACAGTTCTTAAACACACTTTAACTCCTTAACCTCTGATAACCCGACTCCTCCCCACACATGCTGTTTGTAGTGCTCTAGATGCTGCTCTTACTTTTGCGCATGCTGCTTGCTGTGCATTGTTGCTGTAGTTGCTCTTCTTGCTGCTGCAGTTGCTCCACTTGCTGCTGCTGTGCATCCCCTTGTTGCTGCTGCTCTTCACTGCAGTGCACAAGAGTGTACTGTTACTCCCTCTTGGCCTACACAACACTCCCATATCTCACACTCAAATCATGGCCTGCCTACTGCCCTTAGTTGCTACTGGCCTACACCGATGCACCAAATCCCTAAACTCTATTGGACTGCCTATTATTTACTGATATCTATTTATGATTGATACTTTGGTATCAGTCGAGATATCAATCTACTGATACCTCAAGTCTCCTAGAACCTGACACTCAAGCTTATCAGTAATAACACTGCATAATATTTCCCGGTTATTTTACAAAATAGTTCACTGCAATATTTGCACTGATACTAAGTATCAGTGCCCCTTTCATTTCTTCCACTCAAGATTATGCCACCATTCATTTACCGATCACTCCTTCAAACTAGTCAACATTTGCACTGATACTAAGAATTATATTATATGTAATAATTTATAGGACACATACTATCATTTTTGTATAAGTATCTAGAAATAGATATGAATTACTATCTGTGTCATCGTTCATGGATGTACAACCGTCATCCTGATGACATATGCGGTGTGCGAGATAAATTCATTGAGGGTGTACATCAGTTCCTGTAGTTCGCCAAGGTGTTCCCTCAGTACATGGATGGTACCAAAATTAAGTGTTCATGTGTGAGATATCGCAACTTAAAATATCATCCAGAAGTGGAAGTCATATATTATTTGTACTCGAAGGACTTCACGCTGAATTACTATCAGTGGACCACACACAGAGAATTTGTGTCTCTAGCATCAGAGTCAGATCCTTATGTGAAGCCGTATATGGATGTCCATGACCACTCTGCTTATGATGACGCATGGGTGAACATGGTTTTTGTTACGGCAGGGCCTAGTTTCAATCCGGACAATTATGATGCTGCTGAGGAGGCACCGAATACCGATGCTGAAAAGTTTATAGAGTTGCTGGAGAATACAAGAACTCCACTATATCCTGGTTGTGAGGATCATTCACCATTGGAGGTGGTTACAAGATTATTGAGCATCAAGTCCGATTTTAATATGTCGCAAGAATGCTATAATTGAATGATCATTTGATTATAGAGATCTTGCCCGAGGGTACAAAGTTGCCTAAAGACTTCTATCGATCTAAGAGGATGGTGAGATCGCTCAGGATAAGATACGAGAAAATTGATGCATGTCACAATAGGTGCATGTTGTACTACAAAGACGACAAGGATGAAGATACGTATAGATTTTGTGGTGTTGATAGCTACAAGGCCACTGGTAGAGGAAAGTCTGTCGGTGCGAGGAAGCCTACCGATTCGATGCACTAATTTTCTTTGATGCCACGGTTGCAGAGGTTATTTATGGTCAAGGAGACTGCAGAAAATATGAGTTGCCACAGGCGAAAACAGATCGAAGGAGTATTGGATCATCCATCCGATGGAGAAGCATGAAAGCACTTTGATCGAAAGTATCCAGATTTTGCTTCAGATCTGCTTAATGTCAGATTGGGGCTCTCCTCTGACAATTTTACCCCATTTGGACTTTCGGGCTCCCAGTATTCATGTTGGCCTGTAATCGTCACTCCGTACAATCTACCGCCTTGGATGTGCATAAAGACTCCGTATATGTTTTTAACCGTTATTATCCCAGTTTTGAACAATCCGAAGAGGAACATTGATGTCTATTTACAACCTTTGATAGATGAGTTAAATCAACTGTGGGAAGTAGGTGCCAACACGTACGATGTTTCTAGAAACCAAAATTTTCAAATGAGGGCAATACTTATGTGGACCTTCAACGACTTTTTGGCCTATGGAATATTATCGGGATGGAGCACTCATAGTCGTCTCTCATATCCGTATTATATGGACCGTACTAAGGATTTTCGTTTGAAACAAAGAGGCAAACCGTGCTTCTTCAATTGTCATCGATAATTTCTGCCAAAGGATCATCTGTACCGGAGGAACGGGAATACTTTTTGCATGGGCATTATGGAGAAGGCCAATCCACCGCCAAGGTGGCCCGAATACACAATATGGGAAAAGGTAAAAGATTTACCAAGTGCTACCGAAGAGCCTGCTAAGGGGTACAAGTGTGACGGATTTGGTCGCACCCATAACTGGACGAAGAGAAGTATATTCTGGGATCTATCATATTGGATCACCAATCTAATCAGACATAACCTTGATGTCATGCATATCGAGAAGAATGTGTTTGGTAACATAATTAATACTGTAATGGAGGTAAAGGGAAAGATGAAAGATAATCCGAAGGCCAGGTTGGACTTAGAAGAAATATGTAGACGTTCTGCGTTGCATTTGATAGAGGAGGGGAATGGAAAGTTAAAGCAACCTAAGTCAATTTTTTCACTGGAGAAAGATGATAAAGGAAGACTTTGTAGGTGGATTCAGGGTCTAAAGTTTCCAGACGGGTACGTATCGAACTTAAGAAGATGCGTCGACCTGAAGGAGAACAAACTGGCGGGTATGAAGAGCCACGATTGTCACATATTCATGGAGAGGTTAATTCTGATTGCATTTCAGGAATACTTATCGCAGGTCATTTGGGATCTATTGACAGAGCTCAGCATATTCTTCAGAGATCTTTGTTCTACTAAGTTGCTCGTCGATCGTCAAGAAAAGCAAGAGAAGGACATTGTGGTAATACTATATAAGCTCGAGAAGGTATTTCTTCTGGATTCTTTGACTCTATGGAGCATTTGCCAATTTATCTTTCCTATGAGGCACATGTTGGTGGTCCTATCGGTTATCTGTGGATGTACCCCTTCGAGCAGCATCTGAATTACCTAAAGAGAAAGGTAAAAAACAAGGCACGGGTTGAGGGCTCTATTTGTGAAGCTTATCTTCTCGAGAAGATTGCAAACTTTTGCTCGACGTATTTCAAACCTCATGTTGCTACTAATAGAACAAAAGCTCTGAGAAACGACGACGGATATCAGAAAACTAATGATGCAATACTCAAAGTATTCAATGCTTCCGAAAAGCCTTCAGAGAAAATAAAGAAGGGATATTTGAATGACGATGAGCTAAGGGCTGCTCAGTTGTATATATTACTCAATTATGACGAGGATAAAGTGGAGAAGCTAGAGGGATAAGTAATTAATACATCTGTTTGTGGTATTAAACGAAAGAACAAAGTGTATATAATACGGGTTTCACACAAAACTTGCCTTCTTTGGTTTACAAACAAACTTGTACAATTTGATCCTACACGAGGTATGGGAGTACAATTTATTTAATCTGGGTAAATATTTCTATAGGTGTCTAATCTGCAGTCGATCACTTTAGCCCTTGGACCACACGATGATGAAGAAGTACCATAGAAGACATGAAGCAGCTTCGAAGGTTGCAGAAGAGGGTGGATGCACGATGCCAAAGTCGTCGATCCCTACTCTTTGCTTGAGCTCCAGATTCTTCTCTCTCTCTCTCTCTCTCTCTCTCTCTCTTGACCTCTGGTTCGATCTTTTTGGAGGTTTTTAGACTAATTCCTTCTACCTTCCAATTTGTCGACCTTCAATTTCTTCGACCTCGTTCCTCATTGATAGAGGTCTCTATTTATAGAGTTTTAGTGACAGTGACCACTCCGTCGGTATAGAAACCGAGGAGTGGAAAGTACAGCATCCTTTTACACAATGGTTAAAATAACCAATGCCTGTGTATAGATGATCCTTTGAATGAGCGTGTGATATGGGTCCAACTAAGGGACAAAACGCGTATAATCGCTATGAAGATCACGGAGTAGAAGCCACGTAGGTAGGTATCCCTTGTGTAAAAAAGGGGGGCGTAGAAGCCAATGTCTGTCACCATGGCGTAGAAGCCAAGCAGGCATAAAAGCCGAATAGGCGTAGAAGCCGAGCGGTCATAGAGGCCGAGTGGGCGTAGAAGCCAAATGGGCGTAGAAGCCGAGTGAGCACAGGAGCTGAATGGGCATAGAAGCCGTTGCGTACCGTGCCAGAGTGCTGATGTGGACGTCTTAGTCGGAATTTACGGCTTTTGAAGATATAATCAAATCTCTTGCATTAAATGCCGAGATTTGCCACCATCCTGTGCATTAAATACGGAGGCATATTTTTGAAGGTCTGCAGCCCTTCTGTGCATCAGTCGTAGAGACGTGCCTCGAGAAACTGTCATCGCTCTGTGCATTAGACGTAGAGATGTGCCTCGAGAAACTGTCACCGCTCTGTGCATTAGACGTAGAGACATGCCTCGAGCCCCGTACGGAGTGCAACTTTTGATGTGGCAGGCGGTTTGTCTACTGCAGAGCGTAAACAGCTCATGTCTGCCTGTGTAAAACAAGGCAGCGTATCCCTTCGTGTACGTAAAAGCAGTTTACGCAAAGAAGATGGCGGTAAATGATAGCCTGGGTCGCAGTGCTGTGCCATCATTATAGCCGTCGTCTTGGTAGTCGAGCAGTATCCCTTTGTCAGAAGTCCAGACGTCAGGTTCATTTGCAGGATCTGACAGGTTCATTACAGGATCTGACAGGTTCACTTCGGAGGATACGAAGCATCTCTCGTACACTTCAATGTTGCGTTGAAAGAGGATGGATTTTATGCCCAGGAGTCGATGAAGCACCCTGTTTATGCTGAAGCGGCTTGGACGTACTGCCTTACGCGGATGGTCTTTTGAGCTTTATATTTCACGCTGTGTTTAGCGAAAAAAGCTCTGTTGCACGCTTGATGGCTCTGAAGGCCTCTGTTTACGCTGCTCTGTATCAATATGCTGCGTAGAGCTTCCCAGCGTATTTTTTATGCTTCTACAAGACCCCCTTCAAAGCTTCCAAATTCCTCGGAATTTGAAACGCTTTGAATGAAGCATGAACCGCTCCTCGTAACTCGAAACATTTCTGAATGGAGCATTGAAACGGTCGATGCTGACTTTATGGCAGATTTATTGGGGACCGGTGTGACCTCTTTCGCCTATAAAAAGGCTGAGGGTTTAACCTATTCTCCCCATATTTCTATCATCACGCAGAGATGATAGCCGGAGTTCGTAGGGTCGACCTGAGGAAGAAGGAGATCATGTTCTTCCTGCGTGTAAGAAGCCGAAAAAGATGGCATCTTCGAGCAAGTGTCCACTGCAACGATGGATCATGGAAGGATATCTTAGCCTCCCTTGCTCGGGATAATCAGCAACTTTATATGGCGGTCCTTCCAGGAGAAGGGAATGGTCATATTAGACCACTCTGCTTGCAGGTGGCGCCTTCTCCCGTTACCGGTGGACGAGGACAGGCAAAACTGGCTGCTGTCCAGGATTGAGTTGGATGGAATATGTCAACTCAATCGGTCACGGCACACGGAGCATGGGATCTGCATAATTTATGCAAGCCCTAACTCTGTATTCTCCTGCCATTGATCATTGCCATGTCAGTCAGTTTGCTAGAATTGACTGACTGCTGGAGAAGATGGATGAAGAATTGAAGCCCATTGAGAACCTGTTAGAACAGCTTCTGGGCGATCTTCAGACGACGATGGAGAAATCCTTTGTAGACAGAGTTTCCCTCATATGTAATCATGAAAATGTAGAAAAATCCTTGTAGACTGGATTTCCCTCATATGTAATCATGACTTTAATCTTTAATAAAGTCGTCTTCTTCTTCATATGATCATGTTGTCATACTTTGCTGTGAAGTCTGAATATGTGTAGCTTCGACACGTCTGATTCTTTATGCCAACTCTGTTTAGAAAGAGTGTTAGGTCCTGTCTTGTCTTTTACGCATAACTAGTGATGCGTAGAAAGCCGCTTTAGCATTCGAGTGTTCGAACTGTTCTGTTGTCAGGAATGAGGAATCGCATAGAATTCTGAACTGTTGGTTTTACTTCTGTGTAAACAGGATTCTTGTTTCAGACTTCATCTTCAAGAATGATTTCTCGAAAATCCCTTGGAACAGGGTCGAGAAATGGCTGTCAAACTGAGTTGCCATCTTGAGAGACGAGATATTTAGACTGGAGTCTGGATGACCTTCGAATCGACCCATGAAGAAGATTAATTTTTTAATGTAGAACTCTGTATGCTTCGGGTACTTGGGATATCTTGAGGTCAAGAACGAGTATCTTCTGTGTGAACTCTTTGCAATTGACCGCTTTGAGGACTGTTCGGATATGCGGAAAGTCAGAGATCCGTAGTGTAGATGAGCTGAAAATCCTGAGTTCATAGCCTATTGAGCATAGAAAGCCACCGAGCATAAAATCGTAGATTTGTAGCTTCTGAGCATAAAGTCGTAGGTTTGTAGCCTCTCGAGCATAAAAGCTACCGAGCACAAAGACATCCGGGCGTAAAACCATAGACTGATAGCTTGCGAGCGTAAAATCGTAGATCTGTAGCTGTCGAGCGTAGAAAGCTTCTTAGCGTAGAACCGTAGATTTGTAGCCTGTGAAAAAGAAATCATCCGTGCGTAAGGTTATGGATCTGTTACCTCCGAGCGTAAACTAAACGCCACCGAGCGTGAGATCATCGATTTGGTATCTGCTGAGCGTAAAGTCGTAGGTTTGTAGCCTCTCGAGCATAAAAGCTACCGAGCACAAAGGCATCCGGGCGTAAAACCATAGACTTATAGCTTGCGAGCGTAAAATCATAGATCTGTAGCTGTCGAGCGTAGAAAGCTCCTTAGCGTAGGAATCGCTGACCTGCTTTTGTACGAAAAACTCTTCGAATTTGCTGACTGTCCGCCTTTCGAGAGTAGTGGACTAACGTAGTACCCAATCATAACCAAATATTAATTGTGAGATTTGGTTGGGGTTTCGAGGAGTCCGTCTGAGGATTCGAGGAGTCGACCCGAACTCTATATATATCCCAAGCTTTTGAGAGAAAAACTTTTCATCCGTCTTCTGCGAAAGAGAGCCTTCGACTGTTTGAGTTTTTCCCCTCGTTCTTCTTCCGAGCACTCCGAGTTTTCAGAAATGGCGCCGAAACAAATCCCCTCCACTAAGGGAAAGAGTATAGGTTCTTCTTATCGTTCTTCTGCCCCAGCGCGAGAGTCTTCGGTCGGGCAAGGTGAACTTTCTTCTGAGCGAAGCATCCCACCGACGAGTAGCGCACCCGGCCTTAGAGGTAGAGCCTTTGGGATGACAAAGAATGACGAAAAATCCTTCGCACACGTTGAACGTGACCGCACTAGGTCGTCTTCTGTGCTGATAGCCTCTTTGAGGAAGATGACGCACGGAGATATTTTCATCTTTTACGCCCACATTTCTAATGTGCCAGCGTAAAAACTCCATATTTTTGCAGTTTTGAGCGTAAAAGCTCTGACTGCCAAAAACTTGGTGTATACTATAAAATTTTAATTTTACGCTTGTGGATGGGACCTCCGACGTAATAACTAGAATTTTGGCAGTCTGGCGTAAAGCACGGACTGTATACCGCCAATTACGCTTTTGGATGTGACTTCCGGCGTAAAATGACCAAATTTTGTACAGTCTTGGCGTAAAGCACAGACTGTCGTTTCTTGGTCTTTATGTTGCAAGATTTGTAATGACGTATTTTCCTTGCACTTTTGTAGTTAACTTGCATGAGTCTCCACTGGTCGAGGTGATGGGTTCCGCTGCCGGGATGCTGCACTCAAACTATCTGGAGGATCTGTCCCACGTGACATTTCCTATCTCCGGACCCCAGTATCCTGAAGGAAGGGAGATCTTGATATCGGCTCGGGGTGAGCGGACGTTGCTGAACATGATTAACGGGGAGCCCCTGACGTACATAGACGGGGACCAGTACATCAAGCTGGCTTTTCTCTTTGGGGACATGATTGACAAACAGTCCCAGACGAAGCCCAAGAGAGAATCCTGGGTTTTCCCCGTCGAGAGTGTGGTCTTGTATCTGCCCACGATGTCGAGAGATTATCCCATCTCGGCTTTCTCCCATGCTACACATCCCAGGAGGATATCGTGGACGCTGACTCCCGATCTTTACGGCAAGCCGGGAAAGATCTTTTATATGAAAGGATCTGACCAGGGGTCGTTTGTCAGCCGCCCTTCCGGCGTTGTGACGATGTTCAGGGGACTGTGCCCGGGCAGCGTCCTGAGTGAAGACAGTTCAGTGATCCAGTCGATCCAATTGCCGACTTTCTGCAACGACTTCATAGGGCGAGGGGGGGTATACCCCAAGGAGAATCCTCGGTGCAATGGGTGGTTCACCCCAACAAACCTCCGATGGGCTTGCCTAGTTGACTGGGCCTTGAAGTATTTTCGGAGAGAGCTGGAGGTTATTGGACTGTATGCTGCTGTGAGTGCGACGAGTGTTGGGTTGCCTCCCAATCCTAACCTGTTTCTGGCACTGATGGAGCGATACATTCCGCTCACCGGGACCTTTACCACTCCACTGGGGGAGTTAGGGTTGGCCCTCCATGAGATGGCAGTGATCTCGAGACTGCCGATGGAGGATACCCCATATGAAGAGTATGTTCCCACCAACCGGGAGTTGGAGGACTCGGACCCTCGGGTTGTGGAGGTGTATCAGGAGCTGATGTGCTACTACTTCGCGTGCACCGCTTTTTATGATGAGCCTTCTGATTTGGCTCACACCACTAAGTGGATGTCCTACCTCTTCTTCCACCGGGCCAGGGCCGCCAAGTCGGAGAAAGTTTCGGGGGGCAAGAATGAGCCCGTGAACTGTTTGGGCGTGCTCAGTGCCCAGGTCATCGAGGATCTTATGGAGGATGCTAAAGCTCCAGATCAGATTCTCAATGACGGGGTAGGAAAGTATCCTGAAGGCACTAAGGCCTACAGTTACTTGAGGCGCTGCCGCAGGCCTCTGTCTAAGGAAGCCCGGCTGGCTGGCTTTCTCTCTATATGGCTGCGTCGAATAGTGGTGCCCGGTATCGCGTCCGCGAACCGCATTCACCGGAACATCCTGTGGCCTGTCGTGCGTCTGGTGTTCGGGGCAAGACTGGGCTTGCTCCCTGCCATGGTGTGCCGTATACAGGCTGGCCTGAGAGCCATGACTGATGGACTGCTCGTCGATGAAGCTCGGCGTGATAGCTTTCCCCGGGTAGAGTTACCATACCTGTACTTGATGGGATGGTTAATTCTCCACAACCCCCGGGTGATGTCTCCCGACCCTAGTAGTAGCTCGGGGGATAGTTTCTTGCTGAACTACAAGGACTCTCCCTGGAACGTGAACACAGTTTAGACTGTCGGCTGGTGCTGAGCCTCAGTCAAAGCTGGAAGCTCCTCTGCACTGTCCCTTCTGTACATCGCAATCAGTCGAGGATTAGGCTTAAGGATTTAGGTGGAGAGAAGACCAATCTTTCTCCGGAAGCTTTTAATTGGTTGGTCTACATCAGACCCTCCCATTTACTGTACAGAAGCGAAGATCATTGCTTCTTTGAGCCCTACTTGCCCAGTCGGTTCGCCAGGCAGTTTGGGTACGATCAGCAGCACGTGGGCAATGCCGTCACCAGCTTCAGGTCCAGGGGCGAACTCATTGATGGAGCCAGAGGATGGCGATATTTTATCATGGGTTGTACGGGAGCAATCTTTATCGTGCCGGTCGTCACACTCTCCACGGAGCTGCGCATCCTCCATTCATATGCCCAGTTCTACGTGGCGATCAACACCTTCCATCACAATTTTGACATGCGTGGAAGCTTTAGGGTGCCTTCTCCCAAGCCTGGGGGAAGAGTCGAAGTCCCCTCGGTTTCTTCTGACGAGGGTGAGGAGTCCGTCACTCCAGATGAGCCTCTGGTGTCGGTGCCGAGGTGTGAAGTACCTCCGCCTGCGGGGGCTTTGGCAGTCTCTGGGAAGCGAAGGGCTCCTGCTTCGAAGCAGACTTCCCCTCGCAAGAGGAAGAAGAAGACGGTTAATCATTCTCTTCGGATTCCTGGTATTGAGGCTCCTAGAGAGGATCCTGCTGTCTCCCCTGTTGGGGATGTTTCTTTGATTGGAGGTTCCTCGTCTTTCGGAGAGGGACCCTCAGTTTCGGCTGGCGGTACCGGAGAACTCCTGCTTGAGGCTGTCGTTGCTGCCACTGCCTCCGGTAGTGGAACAAAATCACCTGCGTGGCCGAGGCAAATGAGAGAATCTTTCCCTAGACCAGCAACGGATGAAACTCCTGCCGTGTCCGTGAGCATGCCTGGCGAGATTCCAGCTGACGAACCTCGACTGCGTCTTGGTGAAGGCTCGGTAGAGCACCTGGCGATGTCGGTGGGCCCACCCCCTTCTCTAGGTATGACAGTTCACATTACGTCATTAAGGCGTGATTTAGCTACATTAACTGCAGATGCGACATATATACCGTTGGCTGCGGGTAAATGTCATCTTTATGTCTCCTCTTAGAAAGATTACCATCATATTGATATCAACTTTCTTGTCCTCTTCTCAGGGGACGGCGTCCACGGGGAGTATAGCGTTGAAGCACCTTCTGGCTCTGCTCGGGCTCCTGGCGATGATACGGAGGCGCCCGACTTCGAGGAGGAAATATCTTCGGGGGACAGCTCACCCAGAGTGGTTTCGTCATCTCAAGAGGAGGACGAACCCGTTATCGTGACCTCGCCTCTCGCGAGTATGCCGATGACTTCGACCGTCGTTGTCGCACCTCCTTCGGTCATACCACCCGTCGAGGCGGCGGCTGTGGCCACCTCGTCTGCAATCATTCCTGGAGGGGGACTCGCCAATATTGTGGCCACTCCTGGCGTCCAATCGGATCTAGTTGCGCTGACCGAGCAATATACCAGCCTCTTTTATACCAGTTTTAAAACGCTGATATCAATGGTGTTGGCGAAGAATCTAGACTTCGAGCGTCTGAAGAAGGCTTCTCGGTTTTCGATCGGGGCGGTCAGGGAGTTCGGCGATTCTGGGGTAGCTGACGCCCTGGAGGCGATGGTTAATGGTTTGGAGCAACCTATTAACGAATACTTGCAGCTGACTCGGGACAGCCTTGAAGCTGAGGTCCAGGCCAGATACGACCTCATGACTGCCCGGCTTACTAAACAGCTGGAAAGCCTAGATAACTCTATCAAAGCACATAAGCTGGAGATGGATGAAAGAAAAGCTGTCATGGAGGAGGCTCTTGCTCTTCAAACGAAGTGCCAACCGAGCATGAAGGGAACGTAGCGAGGGCCCACAAGTTGAAGGAAAAACTCGCTCTGGCAGAGGAGTGGGCTTCTCAGTCGTTGGCAGGTCTAGATGTAGCGACTGGTCGACTGAGCACAGCACGATGGGATCTGGAGCGTACAGAAGCTGCCCGTGCTGGCTCTCTTCGGGCAAGGGCCGAACTGTCCTTTATGAACAATCCCGAGGCACGGCTGGAGCGGGCCCGCGCTGATGCCTTGGTTTCCAGGAATGAGAGGATAGCTGCACTGGTATAGCTGATTCGCGATCTGACCGCTCTCCCACAATGATGTACCCTTTCTTCTTTTTGCTTCCCAAATATAATTCTGCTCTTTTTGGGAATAAATAAAGCGAATCTTTTCTGACTTTGTGGACCCATCATTTCGGAATGTAAATGACAGGTTTGGGCGAGAGTGATATCAGAGGTAGTATGGACGTGATAGACTCTAGATAAACTTTTAGCAGGACATACCTATTCAGAGGTCATACGGACATGATAGATTATGCTTTGGTAGGATATATATATTCATAGGTCATACGGACATGATAGTTTTTTATGGACCTAACACCACTGGCGTACTTATGACTAAGTACGGGTGTTAAGTGTTGATGGCAACCTACATCAGAAGATAGTGGATGGCCGAAAGTTTATTCAGAGGTAATATGAACATGACGAACTTTTAATCGTGACTCCTTTGGAGATGGAGGTACACGTCTGCTCAAAGGTGATATGGACATGGCAGTTTTTGTGAACTCAACACCACTGGCGTACTTAGAGTTAAGTACGGGTGCTAAGTTGAGATGACAATCGATATCAGAGGTAATATGAACATGATAATCGATAGCCGAATTCTCGGAGAGTTCGTTCAGAGGTAATATGAACATGACAAACTTCCTGGGTTGTGACTCTATCGGGGATAGAGGCATACATCTGCTCAGAGGTAATATGGACATGGCAGTTTTTGTGGACTCAACACCACTGGCGTACTTAGAGTTAAGTACGGGTGCTAAGTTGAGATGACAATCGATATCAGAGGTAATATGAACATGATAATCGATAGCCGAATTCTCGGAGAGTTCGTTCAGAGGTAATATGAACATGACAAACTCCCTGGATTGTGACTCTATCGAGGATAGAGGCATACATCTGCTCAGAGGTAATATAGACATGGCAGTTTTTGTGGACTCAACACCACTGGCGTACTTGGAGTTAAGTACGGGTGCTAAGTTGAGATGACAATCAATATCAGAGGTAATATGAACATGATAATCGATAGCCGAATTCTCGGAGAGTTCGTTCAGAGGTAATATGAACATGACAAACTTCCTGGGTTATGACTCTATCAGGGATAGAGGCATACATCTGCTCAGAGGTAATATGGATATGGCAATTTTTGTGGACTCAACACCACTGGCGTACTTAGAGTTAAGTACGGGTGCTAAGTTGAGATGACAATCGATATCAGAGGTAATATGAACATGATAATTGATAGCCGAATTTAGGAAGGTTTGTTCAGAGGTAATATGAACATGACAAACTCCCTGGGTTGTGACTCTATCGGGGATAGAGGCATACATCTGCTCAAAGGTAATATGGACATGGCAGTTTTTGTGGATTTAATACCACTGGCGTACTTAGAGTTAAGTACGGGTGCTAAGTTGAGATGACAATCGATATCAGAGGTAATATGAACATGATAATCGATAGCCGAATTCTCGGAGAGTTCGTTCAGAGGTAATATGAACATGACAAACTTCTGGGAAGACTTTTGTGGGACTCGTCATCCGGTATTTTTCTGTAGTGATTGTCCCCTTGTGTTTATAGATGCAAGGTGATGATCTTGGCATCGATCAACTCCTGTATTCTTCTTTTTAGCACATAGCAGGCCCTTGTAGGGTGATGAGTGTACCGATGGAAGAGACAATAATCTGGGTCATCCACTTTGCCAGCCCTCTCAGGATGTCTGATGTTGGGTAGCTGAAGCTTGCGCTCTCTTATCAACATATCAAAGATTTCAATGATGTCGTCTTCATTGAAGGAGAAAGTCCCTTTTGGTCTTCGGGTTCCTGATGCCTGAATTTTACGGTCTTGCGGGAAGACCGTCATCGTTGCATCATCTCTGGATTTCGAGGGAATTCTACCCCCAGCTTGGGATGCCGCCCTGTTTTGCCGAGGTAGGCTACCCCCAGACATGCCGTGGCATCTGTCCATATAATCTGATTCAGAAGGAGCTGTCTCTGGTTGTACAGGACTAGACCTTGAAGATTTGGGTTTCGCAAGAGATGCTGTATACCCCAACCCAAAATGAGCTTGTTGACGGTAAGAATTACCATGCAGCGGTGTTCGTCTGCCCTTTCCATTGTTGAGGCCTGGTTTCAGCTTCAAATCATAACCCATATTTTGTATAATTTTTAACGCTTGCGGGCTATATCTATGGATTTGTATTCTGCCAGTTTCAGACTCACGAAATTCTTGCTGTATGATATGGCTGCTTCGTATTCGACCGAAGACTATTGGATGTTGGTCGTCGTGAGTTGGAGGAATAATAAAGATGGAATCTTCACGTGGTCCACCTCTCATGACGACATTAGATGTTGAAGCATCCTCCCACAAGATCTTCCCGCGTTTGACCGTTAGGGGAACTGAAGCCTGTTTATGACCCTCGTCTTTGTGTTTCTGGATCAGATAATTGCACAGGTCAGGAGAAGTAAAAGAAGAAGACGACGGCTTATTCCTTCTGTTCCCATCAGTGGGCATACGGAGATTGGGCACCATGGTTTTCCCTGTGCCACCTGCGTACAACAGGTTGGCCATCTGGGTGGCGGATAATCCCCGGGGAGGGTGTCTTTCCGCAACCTGAGCTTTCTTTATGCCGTGGGACTTCGCCTGGGGTAATTTGGAGATTTGCTCAGACTGGCGTAAAGCTGAAGAGGTCCTCAGTCGGCCATCGGCTTCCCGAGTAATCCGGAGGGTAGGCAGATTGCTCCCTCGCTGGCGTAAAGGCCGAGAAGTTGAGTACTCTGCCGCTTGCTTTCCCTTGCGGAGATCACAGCGCTTATCTGGTTCCCCGTAGAGGTCAGATGTTGTCTTGCGCACGGAGCGTGATTTGTACTTCCGATTTGGCGTTGAGGTATCATCAGAAGTTTTGTCTGTACCGCGCGTAGCGGGAGACTGGTTTCTACGCGTAGAGCACAGTGGATACTTCTGGGTTAGCACTGAGGCTTTGCCCGAAATTTTGTCTGTACCGCGCGTAGCGGGAGACTGGTTTCTACGCGTAGAGCGTAGTGGATACTTTTGGGTTAGCGCTGAGACTTTGCCCGAAGTTTTGTCTGTATCACGCGTAGCGGAAGACTGAATTTACGTGCGGGGCACAGAGGGAGCAATGCTACAACCTCATTGGTCGGAGAGATCGGAGAGATCGGAGAGTCCACAGGAATGGTAGAGGAGGTCTTGGGCATCCAGACCTTGTGCAGCTTCCTGTTGTCTTGGACGGAGAGAGGGTGAGAGCTACCCCCGGTTCGAAGCATGTCTTCGTAGGCAGACTGTCAAATTGGATGACCAGTATCTTCTTCACGGTTCCTACAGATACCGTATCGTGTTGAGCAATCACTTCCTCATCAGAAGAGAAGGATTTTTCCAGTAGAGTCGCCATCTTGTTTGTGGTATTAAACGAAAGAACGAAGTGTATATAATACGGGTTTTACACAAAACCCACCTTCTTTGGTTTACAAACAAACTTGTACAATTTAATCCTACACGAGGATGTGGGAGTATAATTTATTTAATCTGGGTAAATATTGCTATAGGTGTCTGATCTGCAGTCGATCACTTTAGCCCTTGGACCACACGATGATGAAGAAGTGTCGTAGAAGACAGGAAGCAGCTTCGAAGGTTGCAAAAGAGGGTGGATGCACGATGCCAAAGTCGTCGATCCCTACTCTTTGCCTGAGCTCCGGATTCTTCTCTCTCTCTCTCTCTCTCTCTTGACCTCTGGTTCGATCTTTTTGGAGGTTTTTAGACTAATTCCTTCTACCTTCCAATTTGTCGACCTTCAATTTCTTCGACCTTCAATTTCTTCGACCTCGTTCCTCATTGATAGAGGTCTCTATTTATAGAGTTTTAGTGACAGTGACCACTCCGTCGGTGTAGAAACTGAGGAGTGGAAAGTACAGCACCCTTTTATAAAACGGTTAAAATAACCAATATCTGCGTATAGATGATCCTTTGAATGAGCGTGTGACGCGGGTCCAACTAAGGGACAAAACGCGTATAATCGCTACGAAGATCACGGCGTAGAAGCCACGTAGGTAGGTATCCCTTGTGTAAAAGAGGGGGACGTAGAAGCCAATGTCTGTCACCATGGCGTAGAAGCCAAGCAGGCATAAAAGCCGAATAGGCGTAGAAAATGAGCGGTCATAGAGGCCGAGTGGGCGTAGAAGCCAAATGGGTGTAGAAGCCGAGTGAGCACAGGAGCTGAATGGGCGTAGAAGCCGCTGCGTACCGTGCCAGAGTGCTGATGTGGACGTCTTAGCCGGAATTTACGGCTTTTGAAGATATAATCAAATCTCTTGCATTAAATGCCGAGATTTGCCACCATCCTGTGCATTAAATGCGGAGGCATATTTTTGAAGGTCTGCAGCCCTTCTGTGCATCAGTCGCAGAGACGTGCCTCGAGAAACTATCACCGCTCTGTGCATTAGACGTAGAGACGTGCCTCGAAAAACTGTCACCGCTCTGTGCATTAGACGTAGAGACGTGCCTCGAGCCCCGTACGGAGTGCAGCTTTTGATATGGCAGGCGGTTTGTCTACTACAGAGCGTAAATAGTTCATGTCTGCCTGTGTAAAACAAGGCAGCGTATCCCTTCGTGTACGTAAAAGCAGTTTACGCAAAAGAGATGGCGGTAAATGACAGCCTGGGTCGCAGTGCTGTGCCATCATTATAGCCGTCGTCTGGGTAGTCTAGCAGTATCCCTTTGTCAGAAGTCCAGACGTCAGGTTCATTTGCAGGATCTGACAGATTCATTGCAGGATCTGACAGGTTCACTTTGGAGGATACGAAGCGTCTCTCGTACACTTCAATGCTGCATTGAAAGAGGATGGGTTTTACGCCCAGGAGTCGATGAAGCACCCTATTTACGCTGAAGCGGCTTGGACGTACTGCCTTACGCGGATGGCCTTTTGAGCTTTATATTTCACGCTGTGTTTAGCGGAAAAAGTTCTGTTGCACGCTTGATGGCTCTGAAGGCCTCTGTTTACACTGCTCTGCATTAATATGCTGCGTAGAGCTTCCCAGCATATTTTTCATGCTTCTACAACGTCCACGTTTATATTATCTCAATGTAATAGTATAAACTACTAATCAGCAGTTGCTTCTTTATTTTTTAGCACATATAATGATGAGTTAAGGTCGTTAGACCCTACATAAGAAACGAAGAAGTAGAACAAGAAATGAGATGTCATTTTTCTTCTTGGTTAAGCGCATATGTAAGGTGCTTGGTAATTACTTTTTATTTTTGTACTTGCAAAACAAATAACTTACTATCGCTACTTTGGTATTTAGGTCGATCGTCTAATAACACCCGAGACTAAATCTATTAGAACTCTAGCCAAGGGACCAATTACTGTCGTTAAAATATGGTCAAGTTTCTGTGTGAATGGATTTAGGTTCAAGTCAACAAATGCTCCTATCAGAGACAGCTTTCTGGATCTTGATTCCACGAAAAACAGTTGTTTGTGTATCAAATCTTTGAACTACAAAGACGTCGATCCAGGCAATAATTTCTTTGGCATCTTACGAGAGATTGTGGAGCTAACATATAATTATGGCACAGAACCTGCTAATATCGTGCTATTCAAGTATGAATGGTTCGATCCAATTCAAGATCAAGGTTGGAAAATTAACAAGCATGGCCTTGTGGATATAAACTACAAGCGTAGATATCAAGGCTATGAATTATCCTATCAAGTCAGGTTCAGCTCGTGTACTTCACAACTTATCCTACAAGAGGGACAGCGAGGTCAGATTGGTGGGCAGTATACAAGACTAAAGCTAAAAATACCTTTGACATTGATGAAATAGCTTATCAGGAGCATGAGCTACCTCTTGTAACAAATATTGTAGATATGGACTCAATGAAAGTTACTCATCATTATATGTGCATATATTATCATTATATGAAAGTTACTCATCATTATAGGAGCACGAGCTAAAAATACCTTTTTCATGCTTCTACAATGTGCACATATAATAACGAGTAATAATGTAGAAGATGTAAAATTATCCAAAAAGGAAGATGAAGATGAAGACGAAGTAGATAAAAGTGAAGACGATGAAGAGAAAAAGGAAGAGGAGGACGAGAAAGGCGAACAAGATAAATTTTCTGAAGATGATTGAAAATAAAATATTTTGTCTATAGAATGTAACTATATTTTGACTGTAGAATATACTATTTTGATGAATATATGTATTATATTTTGACTGTAGAATGTACTATCCATTTAGACTTGTGACACCACTGGTTATTTACCGTACAATTCTTTAAATACTGTGAGATATGCATAACATTTTGAGTTTAGAATGTACTATATATTTGTGTATTTCTTTATTCATCATATGTTGTTATCAGGTATGACAGGATGACGCAGAGAGTTCGGCAGATCCCGAGGTAGACAGAGTGCTCCTCCGGTACTGCCTACTGTTGGTTTCGAATCCTCGTCGCCCAGTACTCCAGTATATCGATCAGTCACATCTTCGACTGCGACGATGTTACGTGGCATCACTCCTGGTACGAGTAGTTCCAGGCCTGATAGTACTCCCTCGTCTAGCGTTTCTCCTAATGCCGAAACCACTGAGACAGATGAGCATGTAGAGAAGGTCGTGCCGTCATTGTCCCAGCATCAGCTAGATCCTTTATGCGCACCTCCGGAGGAGACGAGGGCATAGATTTGGGCCGACGGTACAAAGTAAGTCAATTAGATGGTTTAGCATCATATATATCGTGTATTTCTTTATTCATCATATATTGACTTTTTCGATCAAAATAATTATCTTTGTATAGATATCGTCCATCGTCGGTTCAAAGGCGCCTGGGCCTATTTCTGAGGAACAACTATGGTAGCCCTTGGATTAACTACTATGAAGCTTCGGAGGAGAGAAAGGCATTCTGGTTTGCATACTTCAAGATAAAAGTATATTATAAAAATTCTCTAATTTATGCATATTATATAACTTATCCGTGATACTCACTTACTAAATTATTTATTGTAGCAAACAAATTTCTATCCTCCGCACTGGGCCGAGTTGATCGAGCGAATATTTCCTGCCGTTGCCGCCAAGCTTATCCGTGATGCTCTGGATGACCAGAAGACTCGTGATCGTACTAAAAAACCGATCTAAGGTTGGATCACACCTAAGTAATGGACAGCGATGAGGGCTAGATTCGACGATCCGAGGTACAAGGAAAGGACTGAGAAGGCCAAGGCGGCTAGGCGAAATGCTGCAAAGTGGTGTGGTTGCTCGATTTCGATGACGGAACATTTTTGTCGTTGGTATATTTTTTATTTAAGATATATTATTTTAATATAAGTACGATAAAATGGTAGTAGGAAAAAATGTTTAATTTTAGTACTAAATAATATATTTTTAACAGGTACAGAGGGTGAGGATGCAAACATGGTGACCGTCTTCTTGACCTCCCATCGAAAGGACAAAAATCTCATTGATGAGAGAGCCTCGCAGACCTATGTAAGTATTACTTTACTTTGTGTTAATTTTAATATAACTTAGGTAATTATCGAGTATCCAAACTTTTCTAGGCCGAGTATCTTAGGCTGCGTGAGATGACGACTGTTAGTACACCTACAGTTGGAGAGGCTGGTACTTTCTCGCAGCCCGCTCTAGCTCCGTCGGCGGACGAGCTATGGGTGACCACTGCTGATGGTCTCCAGAGGGGTACATATTACGATAAAGGATCCTATGGCACCCTGGTTGCGACGTAGTCATCTAGGGCCTCCACGACAAGTGTGCATTCCTTACAGCCCTCGCAATCGCCGGCCAGAGTCCAGGAGGCCGATGACCGTCAGATTGTGTCTCTCCGTGATGAGTTACTACGAAGGATGGAGGAGCAGCCCCGGTCCCAGCCACAGACGAATGATCCGACGCTCATCGCATAATTTGATATGCTCGACCGTAGCATCACGGAGCTCCAGGATTTGACAAATGATCTTAGAGCCTCGACAGAGGGCAGCGTGACGGAACTGCAGGCATCACAGCTATCCATGGGCGAGAGGCTGACGATGATGCAGGATTCAATGGTTCATAGCAGTATGAGACTGTTATCTACCATGGATTCTTACAACCAGTGACTCACAGAGTTGGAGCGGATACGACCTCCTGGTGCGCCTACATCGACACAGACTCCACCGACGTTACTGCCTTCTCCATCGACATCGGTATCGATTTCACGGGAGCAGTATGATCTGTTCTTATCCTTCATGCGCGTCGATGGTCATCCTCCTGTAGATCCGCAGTAGTATGGATATTTGCATAGATATTTGCTGGATATTTATATTCTTTGTATTATTTAGGATAAGACTCAGTTGTATGGATATATATTTGCTGTATTCTTTAGGACGATATTTGCTGGATGTTTTAATTTCTTCAAATTTTATTATATTATTCATATTAAATATATGTTAATTTACCGGTGTTGAGTGTTCAACCCAAGGGGGTCGGCAAACCCAAAAAATTCAACGGAGGGTTGCTCCGGGTCTATTTGTATAGATTATGAATTAATAAACTGCAGGAATAATAGTTTGGAAATAATTCAGTATTAATTTTTTTTATTTTTTACTGTATCATTAGCGACATTTTTAGCTACGTTTAGCGACGTTACATAACATCGCTAAATATGTCGCTAAGTTACGACGTTACGGAACGTCGCTAATGACGTCGCTAAAGACGTCGCTATACGTCACAAGTTGCTGACATGGCAGTATTGCCAGGTCATTAAAGACGTCGCTAACATACGTTGCTAATTTACGACATAAACGACAAATGTACACGTCGCTAATTAGCGGCGTTGAGTCGCTAAACGTCGCTAATCTAGCGAGGTACTTACGTCACTAAAAAATGTCGGTATAGCGACGTTTGGCGATATTTTTTCTGTCAGCGACTAGCTTAAATGCGACTTCTGTAAAACGTCGCTAAAACTAATTAGCGACATTATTTGATCATTTAGCGACGTTTCTTTATGTCGCTAATTTGACTTTTTTGGTAGTGTATGGAGCACGGTCTGGGCCTTCATCTACAAACAAAGGTGACTACAACCTACGAAGTAATCCAGATCCTCCCTAGTCAAGGTTCCTACTTTACGGTTCCAGCAAAGAGGAGGGAAGACAAACCCATCATCATCGACAGGTTGAATGCCCATGGTCCTTCATCACGGAGGAACAAGAGCCAGAACTCGACACCGCAAAATACAACTCTATAGGTTTAGCGGTCAAGCCAAATACCTCATCCAAAAGATGGGTTATGATCTTAAAAATAATCGAGGTTTAAACTACGACAAGGGCCGACGGCTGCCCCTTCGTCTACCTGCTCCCATAGGCAAGTCTGATGATTACTACCATAAAACCAAGCATGACTTAGGGTATGTAATGCCTCCCACAACCTTCGAAGGTTCAGATGAAGAAGATGAGGTTTATTCCCACTCTTTGCAATCTTTCGCTTGGGATTCCGACGTCAGTATCAGGAAGAGGCTCAAGCAAAGATTGTCTGCCAATATGGTGTCAGCTGACCTTGAGAAAGACGATAAAGATCTACATGAACTCTTTGAAGTAGAACCGTGGGCCCAATGCCTAGACGCACAATGGGAGATATGGTTCAAACAAAAAGAATCTCCTACCGAAGACGAAGTCATACAAGTCAATCTCGACAATGAATCCTCCCCCAAACCTATCTTCATTAGCAGAAGTTTGTCCGACGAAGACCAAAAATCCCTGCTATAGCTCGTCAGAGAATATATTAATGTCTTTGCTTCGAGCTACAAAGACATGCCATAACTGAACCACCAAATCATGATCCACAAGCTCAATATCTTGTCGGATGCCAAGCCTATCAAATAGCAGCAACGACGGTTCTGCCTGGATATCATGAATACTATCGAAGCTGAAGTCAACAAACTGACCGCTAGTGGCTTCGTCCATGAGAAACAATATCCATATTGGGTGGCCAATATCGTGCCTGTCGTAAAAAAGAATAAAAAGATTCAGATCTGCATCGAATTTCGTAATCTAAATTCAGCGTGCCCTAAGAACGAATTTTCTCTTCCAATCACTGATATTATGATCGACAACACTTATGGCTTCGAGCATATGTCCTTCATGGATGAATTCTCAAGTTACAATCAAATCAAGATGTCTCATAAAGACGAGAAGCATACATCATTCAGAACACCGATAAGTCCACCTTCATCTAAGGGGCACCGGTTCATCCTAGCCATCACAGACTACTTCTCCAAGTGGGCAAAAGCAGTACTACTCATGGAAGTCTAGACATTCAACATGATCAACTTTGTCAAGCATCACGTCATATACCTCTTTGTCTTGCCACAAAGGATCATTCATGACAATGGTCTATAATTTGCAAGTCATGTATTCTACAGATTCTGCGATAAAAATTGGATTCAGAATATGGCGCCGACTGCCTATAACCCAGCGATAAATGGGTTTGCTGAGGCATTTAACAAAACAATCATCAAGCTTTATAAGAAATTTATGTCATCCAACAAGAGCGACTGGAACGAGAAGCTGGGTGGATGTCTCTAGGCCTATTGTATAACGGTCCGGACAGCTACAGAAAGTACGCCATTCTCTTTGGTGTATGAAAGTAAAGTAGTCCTCCCCCTGGAGATCCAAATCCCTTCACTCCGAGTGAATCTCTCCAATCAGCTAACCGTGGACGATAACCATCATCGACGACTACAAAAAATAACTCTTAGCTCACTAGCACATTAAGCTGTACCAGGTGTGTCTCTCTAGAGCCTTCAACAAATGGGTGCAGAATAGGACCTACCAAGTGGGTGATCTCATCATAACCGTAAGGAGACCGATGGTTATGACCTACAAGACAACCGATAAATTCTAGCCTAAATGGGAGAGCCTGTTCATCATGGAGTCTGTATTCTCCAATGGCGCCTACCGGCTAACAAAATCCAATGGTGACTTGCTCATGATGCATATCGATGACAAGTTTCTGAAAAAGTACTACATCTAAACTTGACTTGTTCTTCCCTCATCGCCAGCGGAATAACCCAGATGTATATATCTACACTCTTTGTTCTTCACCCCCAGCAAGTGCCTATATGCAACTTTTCTCCTTCTTTGTAAATTCCTATAAAAGCCATCATCTATATCCATGAGACCTGGATACGCAGCAGATGATGGATCCTTAAAGTCTCCTTAGCAAAGCAGTCCTCAGGTGCACAGGCGCACTCCAGCTTGGTCCACCAAAAAAAACCAGTATTCGTTAGCTCACGAGCACCTCTGAGCTATCACCCCTAAAATCTCTCTATCGGAGCAACCCTCTGGTCTATCTACACTCTCAGGTGGACCACCCTCATTAAACTACTCCCAAGCGAGTCTTAAAAAATTGGTTCATGTCTATATTACCTCTGAACCACTGTCCTCATATTTCTCCCCTGCTAAGTTTTCCATGTCCATATTACCTCTGAGCAAACTCCCGGGTCTCGGCTATCAATTATCATGTCCATATTACCTCTGATATCGACCGTCTTCTAAACTTATCTCCTGTACTCGATCCAAAGTACGTCAGTAGTATTAAGTCCATAAAATCTATCACGTCTATATTACTCTGATATAGCTTATTTCAAACTTATTATTTGTACTCAACATGCGCAACAAATAATAGGTCCACCAAGGATCCCCCAGTAGGATATCCTCAACAAATACAATATTGTACCACATCTATATTACCTTTGGTATGATATTCGAGGTTTATACAAACAATCATAACAAAAAAAAAGCTTTTATTTTATTCTACTAAAGTGAAAAGAGCAAACTACACTTAAGGGACTCCATGTCCCAACCGCAAAATAAACTTCAAAACAAAAAAAAGTCAGTTTTAAAAAATGAAACGTAAACTAATACTACTCTTCATTGGTGCACAACTCATATATTTGCCCTTGAAGTCGAGCAATGGAAGCGTTAATCTTTGCTATAAATGGCCATAGGCCTGACGCTTGTCCTCCAGCCTCTTCAACGTATTCTCTAGGGCAGCAGAAGACTAGGCCGCCCTGCTAGTTTCCTCACAGATGGCCTCCCTCGCTCGACGAGCCTCCTAAAGATCGCCCTCCATAACAGTAAACTGGACTTGAAGTTGCACAATTTGCTCGTTGATCTCAGCCATGGTATGGGTTACGGAGTCCTCCCAAGCAAGAGAAACCTCCCCTTGATCATTAAATATGTCATGTTTGAGGGCTAACTTCTGGAGGTTATATTCCAGGGCCTGCTTGTTCTACACAAATACGGTCTTTACCTGCTCCATGTACTTCAGAAGGAACTCACGTTCCTCTTCCACGGCGATGACCGGGTCGACCTCATGTGCCTGCTGTAATTCATTTAGGCGCTGCTACACCTCTGCCAATTTTTGGCTCAAAAGGTCAGCCATCTGCTCATGACCAGGAAGTGTCCTCAAAAGCTCAGCCTGACTTTGGGTATAGTGCTTGGCCCAAGTAAAAGTCTTGCCTCGTCCTAGGATGGTTTGTACCCCCCCACTTCAGATGCATGTAGAAAGTCTGAATAGTATCCTTCGAGGCTTCTTCCACGTTAAAAAAAGGAGAAGGAGTAAAAGGAGTCATAACTTTAGGGACTATAATCGGCCGCGGAGGAGGCATAGCAATATTAGATGGCCCAGGTAACAAAACAACAGCCTTAAAACGTCGAAATGCTCTGGCTTCTATGAAATGCCTCCCAGTTGAAAGAAGCATATGGGTACTAGGCAATCGAGCAATATCAACCGCCGTAACTTTGATATCTGAGGATATACTGGTATCAGCCGGTCCTACAATATTAGATGAAGAGACAGTCACCTTAGCCCCAACAACTGAGGCTCCCTTTATACCCCCTTGGGTATCCACATCAACTAGTATCATGATAACATCTGAGGATGATCCAGCAACTACCGGGCCAACAAATTCGAGGGTAGCTACCTCGGAGCGAGTCGCTCCAATATCAGGAGTGATTACAGTGGAAGCAATCACCACGCTAGGATAATCCGCTGTAGACCCTGCAGGGTGTTCCTCACCCCCAGAAGTACTAGGAAAAGGTCCAGGCGTTCTTGGGACAAGTCCACTAGTCTCTTCCTCGACGACCTCTTCAGCGGCCATTTTCACCGTTCTTAGAGGGAGCTGGCCCTGTAGATTTAGAATAACCGGTGATCAGCTTCGTCCGAAGAATGTAAAGATGAAGCCAAAATATCCTTTCATGGATAAATATATGGAAAAATATACCAGAAGAAGGAGCCAGGGATTGCGGCTCACCTAGCATAGTCATAGCCTTCCCCATGACTTCTATATCATTTACGGAGATGTACTCAAATGGTGTGAAGGCCTCCACCACGCCCGTCTTTTGGGCCCCCAAAGTTTTAAAAGTAGGCTCTGATATGCCTAAATCCGCCTCTTGAAACCCCGAAGACTCAGGTACAGGCCCCGAGGAACCCACGTCAGACTCTGGGGAAGTCTCCTCCTCCGGCTCCTTATAAGAGACAACCAAGGCGGCCTCTCGGGTGACCCAATAGGAGCTGGGTATAACCGAACTGGCGAGCAAAGTGACTCGGCAGGTAAGGCTCTATAAAAACTTTGTCCCGATTCTGATATACCAAATGGGAGGGACGGATAGTTTGAAGCCAATAGAAAAGCCTCTCAAACAGATTTTGAGACTCTCCCCCGATATCCTGATGTACAGTATCCCGTTCCTCAGGCGTGAAATCTGGTTCAAAAGTAAAGAAACTCCAGTCAGTCATAAAGGAGAGCTTTCTCCTACAAGCAGGGACTGTGTCAAGCCTCCACTTTATCCCCCGATATTTGTGGATTGTGGCATTGGTCGCAAAAATATCATCATTGGTTCCAGGGCTCATCAGAAAACCATGGTGTAAGAGAAGCTAACCCATCAAATAATGATAGGGGAGCTCAATCTGGTTAAAATGTCTTTTGCCCGGATGATCCTTGTACTTCTAGGCGAAGTTATAAAGCCCCCATTAATGCAGCATACCATTACCGGTAGAAGAGCCACCTTGTGACCGAAAGCTAACTTTACGGCCGGGAGAATGAGGGGACGACTTATCATGTTTATGGTTCCGGACCCAACTGGGATGACGCAATTCCGCTACCATAGCATCAAGTATCCCGCCAGCACATCTTTGGCAGACTACTTATGCACGTTCATGTAGAAATAGCTAAGATCCTCTTCGGGAGTAGTCAGCTCATCGACGGGTTCCTCTTTCTACTTGCCTGTGGAACCCTCAACTTCTTCTTCCTCGTCCGTGGCCAGTTCTCGTTGTGCCCGAATCAGGTCGGCCACTCCCTGTTCATTCTGCGGCATCCGAACATGAACTTTATTGGACTCCTTTAAGTTTGAAAAGAGGTAGCGAGTCCAGGTTATGATATGGGGGAAAGACCCCTCGGACGACTTCTTCTTCTTTGACATCTGCTGACAGATGTCGTGGTGCATAGTAATTTCTGGTACACTGCCAGGATTTTTTGGTTCTTCACCTCTAACTCCCCGAGTTTCTCGTTGCTCGGAGTATACTCTTCATAGGGCTCGTCGCCCCAAGAAAGTTTTGAGACGGCATGCATTTCGTACAAAAGCCATCCTCATTTTGCCACTAGGTGTGAAGAATATCCCAGTGCAACAATTGTACAACTCTATCAAAGCGACGAATAGGGGCTGATTAACCTCTAGTCTGTAGCATGTACCCCGCATGGAAAAAAATAGATTGGTCGCCCTAAGCTCCTGCTCATACTTCCTCAGGACCCATAGAGTCAAGCGACACCAGGATTCACTGTAGTGTGCCCAGCTGAGAGCTCACAATTGGCCCGTAGGGTAGGAGCCCTTTTTGACAACCTGATAAAGAAAAGTGTATGCCGCATAAATACTTATGTTCGGTCTCAGTTCACTGCTGACGAGACCAGGCTTCAGTCCGACTAGAGAATAAGAGGGTGACTACTTGGCGCTATGAAATACCCCCTTGCTTTGTCTGGTCCCAGGATGGATGTTGCCCAGAGAGGCCCCCTTCGGCTCAGGGGTCAGGTCCCAATCCATCCGTCATGGACCCATTAGCACATTCAGGTCTGATAAAATCAAGTAACAGTTGTAGAAAGGAAATATCATCTCCGATCCGTTAAAAGTAAAAGACCAGTCTTCCTGATGGGTCCCACCTCAGGAGACTCTAGTGCATGCCAGAATAGAAAGTATGTCTTTTGAAAGAAATGTTATCCATCTTCAGCAGGGATCTTTCCCATATTGATCTGACTCAAAAGGAAGGAAGGCGTCCGCTCAACGATCTTCTGTTGACGCTCCTGCGGAAGTTCCTTGTTAACTTTGTTCCTGATAGCCACCGCCAAGTCTCTAAGATTCATGTTGAGGGGTAGCAGGTTCTGGTGGAGTACCAGTTAGCCGAAGGGTGTGGTGGGCAATACCACTGCAAATCAAACAAGGGAACATGGTTAGAATTAAATCAGAAGAATTCGCCCAAAGGAAATGCCCCTATTCTGTCAAAGCTTAGCCATACGGCAGATAATCTTATACGTCTGGGGCACCCATGCGGCAGAGACAACCATGCGACCAATGTCAACTATACGGCATAGTCATCTATGTGGCAGAGCCAGTCATGCTGCTGAGGCTAGCCATGCATACGGCGAAGTTGGTCATGCGGTCGAGTGGCTTATACGGCTAAGCCACCCATACGGTAGTGAGTTGGCACATAGACGGATCTATGCATCCAACCGTGCATATGTGTCTCTATATATAATTAAACCCTTATATCTTTCTCTTTCGAAACCTACCCTTGATCGACGGTTGAATATTCACAGGGCACAACGGAGGGTCTGCCACAGCGGAACGGGCCTTCCTCTTGCTCTTGGCCTTCCCCTTGCTCTTAGCGGTGGTGGCAACTATGGAGGAAGCAATTTTAGGGCCCACGTTAATGAGCAGCAGCAAAAAACGGAAGAGAAAAAGAGGAAAAAGTAGAGGGTTTCTTTCTTACTCTCAGGACCCCTATATAGGTGGGGATATACGGCTGGGATAAATGTGGCGGTAGTTCAAATCCCAACGCTTAGATCCACGAAACATCAAAAAGATGACGGTGACTTCTCGTTGTTGAATCGCTTTATCTTCTCTGAACAGTCGCCTCAGACTCCGTGTCAACCGATATCACAGAATCCTAAGAGATCTCCTCGGATCAAACTAAATCCACTCATTTAAATGACTTGACAGCCTAGAAGAACGTGCTATATGGCACCACAGAGTTATGCGATATGTCTCTACTATGCGGCCAAAAGTGCTCGATCATGCTTCTCATTCAAAGTATTCCAAACTCATCATTTTGGAAACTTTGAAGGGGGTCGTGTAGAAGCATAAAAATACTACAGGTCGTATAAAGCTCATGCCGAATAAAACATGATAGATACAGCCAGACAGAAGTTGCATAATAGCCTTCATGCGGCCAGACCAACCAAGTAGCAAGTTACCGCATAAAGGATCCCTGACACACTCTCCAACGCATGACAAAAAGGTCTGACAGCCTCGAGACTCGCAAGAAGGTGGCATATAAAAAGACAAAGAGTCACATCCAATAATTAATGACCTCGTCAGACGGCCATGCCACATATCCCGCCAATACGGCTTCAACATTATGCAGCCTCGATGATATGCAGCCTCAGTCAGATGAAAGCTCATATGCGGCCAGGAAACATATGCGGTCAGATCACAAATGCGGCCTTGACTCTATGCATCCTCGTCCTCATGAAGCCAAAGTGTCCATCAGACATTATGCGACTTCAACATTATGCGGCCTTGCCAACATGCGGCCAGAGTGTTAATTCGACCAAGGCCCAAACGAGAGCATGTATGCGGATACAAGACCCATGTGGCCTCACCATTATGCAGCCAAGTGGTTATGTGGCCTCCAGCTCACAAGATCTTTCTGTTACAACTGTAAAGATCTTTGCACAGTTGGTGCTGACTACGTGTCCAGTTGACCAAGTCACGCCCACAATGGGTTGATAATAACCCTGAGATCTGATCAACAACATATATGAACCAAACTCATGTGGCAGCTTTCCCGTGATATGCGGCCACAGTTACAACCGTATGTTGTTGAAGTAGCACTATGCGGCCACCAAGTAGGAATATATATGGAATCCATAACACGTCCACGGGGCGGCTATAAATAGCAAGGTACCACACCCACACAAAGGGCTGGCTGGCTATCTGTGAACCTATACTCAAGCGAGAGAGAATAGCTTCTACATCGGATTGTCCATGGAGTTAAGAGATTTGCTACACTCCTAACCCTCCATCGTCACCCTCCAGATAACAAATTTATACTTAAATCCTCTTCTAGGACTTCTCTGTACTTTCTTTAGTTTGTTAATCAAATTAAGTTCTTTTAGTTCTTCTTTTGATTTAATGACAAACAACACTGAGTATGCTCTTCCCTCCAATATAACATCATATCTTATGTCCACAACACGCAAGGCCAATACCTCTAACTAGTACATTGAGTCATAGTAAGTAGTATAGTATAGCAACATATCAAGTTACAATCCTAATGCCAATTGCAGAATCCAGTCTCCATGAATATATCAAGTATGGATTCCCATAAAATGTCGTATCAACTGTCCTAAGGTCCGACATGCAAAAATATTCGCACGTTCTCGGTATCGTAGAAATAATCCTAGAATCGTTACCCGACTCCGCTTACAGTCAGAACCCGAGTTTAACTCAGATGCAAAGTAATGACAATGGCCCTAAAGTCATATCATATACCAGAACAAATAGGACAATAATAGTATACATGTAATATAATAGAAACTAAATACGACATGGTAAGGTATACTTGCTTGTATCCTGATGTTGTGTAGTCGTCTGCCCGATACCCATGTTTGTAGGTGCTGTAAAACCCAAGTGCCCTGATAGAAATACTTAAATTAAAACTAAATAACTCAATCACTCATTACATGGTGTTAGTTAGAGGGTCGTCGCCCAGACATTGACAAGTTCTTGGTGTTCGTGCCAACGATCCTACGCATGCATGGCATTGCAACTTGTAATATTATATGTCTCATGCCATGTTCTAACACACCATGAGAGTCATATATATATGTGTGTGTGTGTGTGTGTGTGTGTGTGTTAGTATTAGGTAATATGTGTTAATTATTGTATGTTAGTATTGATACAAGTGGTTATCAAGTAAGCCAAGTATAAGTAAGTTATGTGTCAAGGTATTAGAGTTAGGGACAAGGTATTAGTGTGATACTTGGGTACCATTAGGATATTGGTATTATGATACTCAAGTATCATGAGTGAGAGTAAGTGACTATTGGGGCTTGAGTAAGGTATCATATTTGGTATCAAGTATTAGTATTAGAGTTAGTTGGGTAAGTATCTAGGAGGATAAGGTATTGGTCAAGATACTAAGATATTGGGTATTAGAACTAGGTAATGGGTAATATCAAGATGCTAAGTGCCAAGAGTAGGGTAAGTATCTTGGATATAAGGTAAGTGAAGGTTATGGCCATGGGTTAGTATCTTGGAGGTTGGTATCATATGATACTTAATATGGTACCATGTACAAATAAGTAGGATATGTATAAGGTAAATTAGAGTATGATATCCTAGGATGTATCAAGGTATTTAGAATACCAAGATACCAAAATATTAAAATTAGTATGAGGTAATACTAGAATACTAAGTTATGGTTATGATATTAGATATTTGATTAAGATACCATGGTAATGGTAGTGTCTAACTTGGGTAATGGGTTAGGTACCAAGAAATGAGTTAAGATATTGTGTATTGCTCAAGGTAAAGGTCTTAGCTAAGGTATTAGTCTAGAAACTAGGATACGGGATAATATGTTAAGGTATTGGTTAAGGTAATGAGGTAATACTAGGTAATAGCTAGGTAATAACGTAATACTAAGGCAATGAGATAATACTAAGATATTGGCTAGGTATTAAGTGTTAGACTAAGTTATTGCACATATTCGTATATCTATATAGTATATATGATATTATTATATCATAGCTAACTAGTATGACTTTAAAACCTAGTATTATTGACCCGTAGTTAAGGTATTGGTGATACTGCTAAGGTATTAGCCTAGAAACTTGATTATTAGCAAGGTATTGACTAGTATGGACTAGAAAATCTAGTTAGCCAAGGTATTGACCCTGGAACTAAGGTATTGACTAATAGTTAAGGTATTTGAGCTATGGGCTAAGGTAATAGGTAAATGTGTGATACGGGTTAAGATACCGTGATACGGGGTAAGGTAAATAGCTATAAGCCAAGGTATTGCTAGAAATTATAGGTAAAAGTATATATTAGGGTAATAAATGCTAGAAACTTATTAGTATAGCCTAGAAACCTAGTATAGGCCTAGAATTAACTAGTATTGACTAGATTTAACCTAGTTTGACCAAATTTGATCAAATTTGACTTAGTTTGACTAGTATGACCTAGTTTAACCTAAAAAATTATATTTTAGCTTATTTAAGCAAGTTTATTACTCCAATACACCAAATGACATAGAATTTTATATATAGGTCAGTGTGACACCAATTCGAATACCAATTTGTATTATTTGCTCAGTACCACGGGCGAGTACATTCTCTGATAGTTTTTATTATTTGATATTTACTATGATTCATGTATTTAGTGGTGTTATATTTGATTTCTGATATAAGGATGCACGGACATGTATATAGCTTGGATCTTCAGTCATGAGGTGTTACATGGTTATCGTATAAACATCGTACACGATATTGACATTAGACATCATACAAGGTATTATTATCGAACATTAATCATGTATTATAACATATCAAGGTTGGATCTACTGTACTTGTCAGCGCAGAGAAAATGCTAGCTAGATATGTGATCACATTCCTATTGTAGTAGTGTAAAATATTGTTAGTATTAATCATACAACCCACATATGATTAACCAGACCATTTAGCTATCGTACAAGTTTTCAAGACGATCATATATTAAAACTAGTATTTCAAAACACACAGTTAGCTATAGTTCTTCCTGTCTACTTTATACATCTTGAGTTATACTTTATCTGTTATGTCTATTTACCTTCATCACATGTATACCATATTCTCAGTGTTCATTTATTTTTATATTATCCTTGCCAGGATATATATATATATATATATATATATATATATATATATATATATATATATATATATATATATAGTTCTTCTTTTATTCATCATTTATTGCATGCACTATTACTATTTTATAGTCTTTATCAATTAACTGGAATTGCTGTTGGAGGTATGCTCTTTCCATCTTGACTGGATATATTTTTCAGATGACTTCTTAGAAGATTTGTGTCCTACGTATTATGGCACACAGGACGAAGAGTTAACTGAGGATGCACCTGTAGTACATGAGGGCCAGTACTTTGGGTTGTTCATCTATGTTGCTTATAGTTGGCGCTTAACGTTGGGAGATAAATCTTACCTCCCTTCATCAGCATGTCGAAGATGGGTTTGACATCACCATCTTTAAAAGATTAGGTCTCTTTTGGTTTCGGAGCCTCTGTTTGCTTTTGCTCAGGTTTCTTGGTTACGTTGGCGACCATAGCCTGCTTTCCCTTGGCATCGGGGCTGTTGTTGTCGCTGTTTTTATTGTCAGTCGTAGGAATATGGATTCCCAGGCGTCGAGAGTCTTTGAGCTTCTTTTGAGTGTAGACAGCACTTATAATGAATGTTGTCCAGTCCTTGGACTGGCTCTCGCCCACCCAGAGGCTGACTGTCGGAAGCATTTTTTCAGGAACATCTTTATTAGTGTAGCCTCGGGATTGCCAGGGGCCAACCTTAGCGCCGCCTGTCGGAACCACTCGATTTAGTTTTTTGTCAGTACCTTCTCTCCTTGGGCGACGTCTATCAAAGAAGACATCGTCATATCATTTTCTGTCTCATAGAATTTGTTAAGGAACAGATGCTTGAGGTCATCGAATGATGAGATGCAGTTATCTTCGAGACTGCAGAACCAATCAAAAGCAACCCCCGCCAATGATCTGACGAAGAGCCTAGTAAGCATAGCGTCGCTGCTGGGTAAGTGTCCCGTGGTGATCTCAAAGTAGCTCATGAACCGGTGAGGGGAGGACTTCCCGTCAAACTGGTTGATATTGAAAGGCTTTTACTTGGGTGGATACGGTATATCCCTTCATTCTATCGGGTATGGTTTCATTACCCCAAGATCGCGAAATGAGTCCAGATTGTCCATGGAATTGAGGCAAGCCTGGAGCTGTCGGACCTCTCTCATTGCTTCTTTGGCTCATCTGTTGTTGATGAGCCGGGCAGGGGAGGATTATCGCCCGCGGATGGGGCATCTATGTTTGAATCCCCGTTGGTCCTGGGGTCCAAGTTTGCTTGCCCAAAGATTCTTGCTTGCTGGGGGGCCATGTTTGCCTTAATTTCTAGCATTGTCTGGGTCAAGGCTTGCATCAATGCCCTCATCGTATGCAACATGGCCTCTAAGACCTCGAGGCATTGTCAGTCACCGAATCATTCATCGTCGGCCATGTAAATCGTCCTTAGTTGGGAAGAAACTGATGGGACAGTGGAGGCCGTGCCCCCCCCCCCTATTTCATACCCTTATAGTAAGTATTCTTGGTGGAGAGCTGGTGATATTGTATCCTCCTCAGATTCAGAGGGGATACTACCTACACTATAGAAGATAATGTCATCTTGATAAAGGTAGCTACCCTAAGATATTTTGGGATCCGTCCTATGGGGATCCTTGTCTTCTCTCCAGGGGGCACTACCCCCCAACTTGGGCCATCCTCAGAGGTTCTGAGGAAGAACTAACCCCAGGGGCTGACAGCTTCTTCCTTGAGCGGGTACCTTAGAAGACGCCTTCCACTGGTGCCGTTGTCATCACTCCGGGTAATCGCCTTCGCAAAGCCATGGTAGAGAGCGTCGGACTGGAGATGTTTGACTATTTTCTTTCTTTGGTGGCGAGAAGCTTTCCAGTTGAGTAGCATGAGACGAATAACAACTCCTCCTCCTTTGATACTTGCACCTGATCTTCGGGTTGCTGCTGGGTAGGTGCTTTTCGATGCAGTCATTGTAGGCCGACTGCCTGTCTGTGAGTACTGCTGCTTTATTGCAGTAGCAGTCGATGATAATGTTGGCACATCAGTGCCTGGAAGGGGGCACGTCGTATGCCATAGTATTTTTTCATGCTTTGCATTTGTGAGTAATCACTTCACGCAAATTATGCGAAGGGTGTTTCACCTTTGCATCCACTTTGCGAGTCCGGGTATCCCGAGTACGCGGATGTGCAGGCGATGTATTTCCTCCTGGACCTAGGGTTTGTACACGAACTTTCCCTAAGGTACTGGTCGAAGACTTTTAGAACGAACCCATTTGCTGGTCCCCGTGGGTTGGGCGCATGGGTCAGTTCTGTACAACTTTCCATCATAGGCCTACGTAATAGTTAGCGATGCCTGTTGGCGATCAGTCGCATGAGCAGTTGCATGAGCTGGATGAGCTCGCACTGCCCAAGACATTTTTAATTTAGCACTCGTAGGAGCGTAATAAGAAGACTCCAGATGTGGGTTTTCACAACCCTCAGTAGGTCGCATAGGATCTGTGTCATGTAAGATAAACAGAAGTTCGATTGCTGTCAGACCGCCTGCGGCTGTGAGTTGATGCCACATGGATAATCTTATACGGCCTGCTTCTTGGACGTATAGGATCTGCCTCAGCCCCAGAATGTCTGGTATCGTAGTATTTTTTTTTCTTTTGCCAGATTCTGAGTTCTGAGCAGTTCTTGCTCCAGCCGAAGATACTGCATAGACGTGGACTTTCTTAGCAACAGATTGAGAGGCAGAGATTGCCTCCTCCGCAGTTGGGTGAGACACAGTGGTCTTTGCTACCCATGTTCAGCTGGTCTTCTTGGGCTTGGCTTGCCTTGGCGAAGGATTTGCACATCCTTCAGAGAGTATTTTCTCAAATGCTTGCTGATCGAAGCAAACTACCAGCATCTTTTGCATTTAGCCAAGTTTGGCTGCATTGGATTGCATCACCAATCTTTTAATAGAGGATAATTTGGTCCCCGACAGAGTTGCCATCGAGTTTGTCATTTAAATTAAAGGGAAGAACTAAGAGAACTTGACTTGATTAACAAACTAGAGAGTACAGAGAAGAGTCCTAAAAGATAGTTTAAGTACAAATTTATTTTGATCTGGGGGTGATGATGGAGGGTTAGAAGTGTAGCAACTCTCTTTACTCCGTGAACGATCCGGACGCAAAAATCTCTCTCATTGGTTTTAGTATGAATTCGTAGGTAGCTAGCCTCTTGCATGGGGGTATTACCCTACTATTTATAGTCGTTTAGTGGCCTCATAGATTTTGGGCCGTATGGATGGTGGGGTTTGTCACGTATCTCTTCTCAACGGAAGGGTGCTACAACTATGCACAGTAATCCGGACTTCGCTGCCACATGAATATTTGTTAAAATTTTGTTGTTTGCTGAGTATCTGGCCTATTCTCAACTCTGTAGGTTCCACTTGGTCAAATGGATATGTGATCGCTATTTTGTTGGAGAGGACCACTCAGTTGTAACAGCAAGACTTGATGGACGTGAAATCCGGGATACATGTGGCCAAAGACGTACGGGACGCACGAAGTCTGGAACGTACGGGGCCGGAGACGTATGGACCACATAGAGTCTGGAATGCACGTACCAGAGTCGCATGGGACGCATGGAGTATAGGACGCATGGACCAGAGATGCATGGGTCGTATGGAGTCTGGGATGCATGGGCCAGAGCTGCACGGGTTCTTTTTGTCGTGTTGTCCATGTGGCTCTACACCACCCTTGAAACTTTTGCCTCTTAATATGTTCTCGTCCTTCGAGGCGATCAAAAAAAAAAATTTTGTCAGGATTCTGTGTCAGGCACCATCTTTATTGTCAGGACGTCATATCAGGTAGACTTGCGGCCAGTCGTCAAGACGCTTGTTTGGACCGCATGGGTATCCCTTTTCTGGGCCGGATTGTGTTAATACGATCCATCATCTGTTGAGTTTTATTTGTGGTGCATGGACATCGGATGCATGGATGGATATTTTCCATGCTTCTACACCTATGTCATTAATGTTCAAACTACGGTGAAGTATCCTAATGCAACAACTAGATTTAAATTAATTTTAAAATATTCTAAATAAACACAATCAATATAGAATACACATAAAATACCTATTTTGGGTGATGGGTTTTACATTAACCTTATATCCTAATATCATATATCTTACTGCAGGCTCGTAGTAGTATGACTAACTTGAGTACTACTATGATATCGTACTAGTTATGAAGTTCGACCTGCATGGGCTACCATAATAATGTGTCATGACCCATACCAGGATATTAGGCATGAGTTATGGGTACGTCCATCCTACGCTGCAGCATCGATGGTATAACATTGTCTAGATCATTAATACTAACTATCAATCTCATACAATAATATGATCACAACCTGTCAATAATATCTCACTCCATAAGAAGGAAATGATAAATAAAATACGATAAAGTACTCAATCATAGTTCTAAAGCACGATATGATAAAAGATAGGAAGTAGAGTCACAAGTCTAAAAAAGTTATCACAACCTCAGTATCAAGTCTAAAACCAATATAACATTCTAAATAGTGTAAGTAGTCTCTGGAGACAAATCCAGTAGCAAATAAGGTATACTAGGTAACTACCTAAGCAGCAACTATCTGAGTCTCTCCGTATACTAGGATCTGCTCCTCCTGAACAACCTGATCATAATCAGTAGCCTCACTCTTCTGGGGTCCATAAAAGGTGGGACAAAAGTACTCCAAATTAAGTTCCAAAATTTTTATCCAATCAAGATTGGAGCAAAGCACATAAACTAACATTATTTTTATTTAATCGATAAAGACTATAAAACTGAAATAACGCATGCAATACATGATAAGAGAATAGTAATAGTAAATATAGTGAGAGCAGGAACATAGCATAGTAAATAAAGAGAATAAGTAAGCAAGAATAGAGTAACGTAATCAATGAATATGAACTAGAACAGGAATAATGTTTTAGAATAAGTATTTTAAAATACTAGTTTCTTATGCGATCGGCTTGGGAACACGGGCTAAACAAGATCAGGCTCAACTACGTAGGGTTGGCTATGCACACGAGCTATAATAGGGTCAGGCTCAACCATACTTGAATTATATGGTTGGCTATGCACACGAGCTATAATAGGGTTTTATAACATGGAAAACTATTACTTCCAACCCTTGACTAGTACAATTGATCTTAATCAAGACACGTCATAACACGATAATCATGATACACAATCTAACACACGAGCACGATGATAACAGTATATATAATTATTGGGAATAACATCTCCTGACTAGTATCCAAGATATACTAACCCTTGTACCATCATATGGGGAATCAAGTATACATTACTACGAATGTGAATTATAGTAAATATCAAATAAAGGAACTATCAGAGAATGTACTCGCCTGTGGTCCTGAGCAATAAATATCAAACAGTACCCAAACTGGAGTCAAAGTGACCTAAATATGAATTATCAATGTCAACGGATGATTTGGAAACATAAATAAGCTTAATTAATTATATATTAGTTCTCTTGGTTATTTATAGGACAATTGGATCAAACTAGTAAATTTCTATTTTTGGGTTCTAAGATACCTATTAAGGTAGCCTATGAAGCCATACCAGTAATATTAAGTCTATATTAGGTTATCCCCAAGTTATCTCTAGGTTTCTAGGCCATATTAACTAGTATAGTATACAAAGTATAGTTAGTAACTAGCCAATTAGAATTTGCAAGTGTTAGTTAATGCTAATTATTGTTAGTCATTACTTTAGTAATTAGAATTAATTAAGTTTAGTTGTCATGAAGAGAATATTCCTCTTAGTTGTAGAGATTCCTTCCTTTAGTTAATTAGATTTTATTCATGACAAATGGAGAGGGGCAAACTTAATATTTTGGCATGACCAAACCTTACTATAAGAGATAAGTTCAATTTAGGGCTCATCCATTCATTGTATTTCACTCATTAGCCTCATTTTTTCCTAAAGCTTCTTCTTTTCCAAGCAAACCCAATTCTCTACCAATATCACTCAATCAACTTCCAATTTCACTCATTCTCACCATCATGAAGGCCTAGAGCATTGGAGAGCACAAGAAGATCCATAGGAGAGGAGCTTGCTAGGAGATCATGTCAGACTCATCCTTTTCGTGTCAAATTTGGAATTCTCCAAAGAGGCTACCAAAATACTATATAATTCTCTCAAATTTATCAAATTTATGGTTAGGAACACCCCTTGGACATGTAAAAACATTTTTATGGTTAAATTTCAATTTTTAATGGTAGATCTAGATACTAGGAGCCCTCAATTTGGTAGATCTAAGTTAGTATCATAATTTTGGGACTCAATTTGGGGAAAACCCCAATTATATCCATTGAGTATAAGTATTGTGTCCTAATGAGGACTATTGATATTTATTTGATGCTGTGAAGGTATTTTTGTGTCCAAAATTGGATACATAGAGTCCGTATCATGATACGTCATGATATGTATAGGTGGACTTGGTAAATTGGGTGTATATATGTGTTCTTTTGTCCAAAATAGCCCAAATTTGTCATAGTATTCAGTCTCATTTTTAGCAGCCATAGCAAATTAGAATTATCATAACTCCTAACTCAAGACTTTCATTAATCTATCATTTCTTTTAAAGAACCATATCGAAGTTAGCTTTCCAAATATATAAATTAATAGGCCAAATTCATTCGAAAACTTTCTGTAAAACTGTTTACATATCAGGTGTTCGAAAGATGAATGCATTTCGATGTTTTTACGATTCTGGAAGTTTTTGGATAAGAAAATATGATCCGTTTGAAGTTTCAAAAAGCTAATATAAAGGGATACGGCATAATTTAACCCTAGAATTTATTGAATAGGTCTATTAGGTGCATTATTGGTGATAAGTAAAGAACTTACTATACGACATCGGCATTTTGTGTATCACATGAGCCTAGGTAGTATGGATTATCAATTGATTTTGTATATATATATATATATATATATATATATATATATATATATATATATATATATATATTAGTGTTAGGTAATATGTGTTAGTGTTGATACAAGTGGTTATCAAGTGAGCCAAGTATAGGTAAGTTATGTGTCAAAATATTAGAGTTTGGGGCAAAGTACTAGTGTGATACTTGGGTACTATGAGAATATTTGTATCATGACACTCAAGTATCATGAGTAGGGTTAAGTGAGTATTGGGGTTGAGTAAGGTATCATATTTGGTTTCAAGTATTAGTATTAAAGTTAGTTGGGTAAGCATCTAGGAGGATAAGGTATTGGTCAATATACTAATATATTGGGTATTAGAACTAGGTATGGGTAATATCAAGATGTCAAGTGCCAAGAGTAGGGTGAGTATCTTAGATGTAAGGTAAGTGTAGGTTATGGTCATGGATTAGTATCTTGAGGGTTGGCATCATATGATACTGATGTGGTACCATGGTATCATGTACAAACAAGTGAGATATGTGTGTGGTAAATTAGAGTGTGGTATCCTAGGATGTATCAAGGTATTTAGAATACCAAGATACCAAAATATTAGAACTATTATGAGTTAAATATTATGATACTAAGGTAAGGTTATGATATTAGGTATTGGATTAAGATATCACTTAGATACCAATGTATGAGTTAAGGTATTGGGTATTGGTCAAGGTAATGGTATTAGCTAAGGTATTAGTCTAGAAACTATGATACGGAATAATATGTTAAGGTGTTAGTTAAGGTAATGAGGTAATACTAAGGTAATAGCTAGGTAATTAGGTAATACTAAGGTATTGACTAGGCATTAAGTGTTAGACTAAATTATTGTATATATTAGTATCACTACACCAAAAAAGCCATTTTGGAATATAGAAAATCCGTTCTAAATATTTTTAGGAATGTCTTTATTCCATGTCTATTTTGGGGCTGCCAAATTTCTTGGAACAGAATAAAAGCATTCCAAGTAAACAAATTTGGAACGGTTTAAATATGTTCCAATGTTGGAACATTAACAAAGTATTCCTAACAAAGTATTTCACATTAACTTTTGGCCATTTACTGGAATGGCTACAAAGTGTTCCAGTGGCTAGAAAGTGTTCCAGTGTTGGAATGGTAGAAATGTGTTCCTATAATAGTATAGACATCTAAAATTGTCCAGAATAGGAATTTCCAAACATGTAGCTTGAATTAATATATTATATATAGACAATTAATATTTTATAATCATCTTGAGATTTACTGAGATTTTATGAAAGTAAAAAGCATCCAAACCATAAGTACGCACAGAATAGATCAAGTTGAAGTTGTATAGACTAATAAAATCAAAATGTTTTACATAAATATTGTATGTTTGACAACTTTAGTAAATAACTACAATTCCAAAAAATTGTCTGAAAGATGTGAAAAGCAAAGGAGAGACTAATCCCTTCTATGGCCCTTGAGATTCTTCTTAGTGACAAGGATAAACTTGTTGTCATGCTATCGAAATTTACAAGTATAGAATGAAAAGGACTGACATCAATAATTATTTACAGTACTAAAATGATTCCAATGACCAACCCAACAGAAGTGAATATATGGCATTGGCAACAATAGTGTCGATATGCTACCCAAAGAAAAATCCAGAAACCCCCAATACATACATCTTGAATATTGTTATGATTATTAACCCAAAATTTCCTCCATAAGTTAAAATCCAAAACATTTTAGCTCAAAATGTTGAACTGATAAGCTATAAAATCCAAAATATTTTAGGGTAAAATGTTGAACTGATAAGCATAGTATATGGAAAGAAGAACAGTTATGTGTAATATCTTATGTTTCAAGCAAAACAAAATACTTGATCAAATATAGGTATCACAGAAGCCTTGACCAAAAATATTTTTTGCGCGATTTATCTAGAATGTATACATTCTCAACAAGCAATTTTGTCCTAAATATTAGTATGTACATCTTACTTTACTTCAATAGCAAATAAGTGATCAACAATGTAATGAATCTTACATGGCATCAAATTCATCCCAGGTCTTGGTCTCCAGGCCAAGAATGTGTAGGTCATTCATGAAAGCCCTCTTTGCATCTTGACCACCAAACATGACCAAGTCATCCCGACAGGAGTTACTTACTGGCATCCACGTGAGATCTGCATTAGAGCAAAATTTATACAAAAGGTTTCATATTTTACTAATAAAAGATTGGCATGTTTTGATTCCATCACACAAAAATGCGTACATCATGCACGTACGCGAAGACAGAGATGTTATGGGAAAAGAAAAGAACTAACAAAGAACTTGGGAATACTAAACTAAAAAATAAATGAGTAAAAAACACACACAAAGACAACTAAGTATACCAACCTTACTTGAGGAGACTACTCAGAGTGTGAAGACTCAAAGCCTCTCCATACAGACCAACCTGCACATAAGCATCAACCAATTAAACAAGATTAAAACTTTAGAAATTTATATTGCTTAACATATCTTTCGGAAGTAATGAATATCCAAAAAATGACTATAGTCAAGCAATAAAAATGAATAGTAATGAAACACTAGTTGGGCATTGAATTTCCCATATGATAGATACATAAATTTGTCCTCCTACATAATCAAATGAATATAAATAGATCAACTTTATGATATATATCCAAAAATAATCTGGCCCATCAAACTAAACATGAAAAAAATGGATCATATTCGAAGAAATCAATTTTGCACCAACGCATCAATGTAATCATGCAAATAACAATCAATTTAATAAGATATCAAAACCAAGCAACACATGCGCACAAACATCAATAACCGAGAACCCTCGTGTAACTTACATATTAATTTCAAAAATCATAAATCCCTATCAATGATCAATGTTTGACTATGTTTGAGTAAGGGTAATGAATATATCAACCTAGCACAAAACCAAATTTTAAATGATAAAAAATATAGGACACTAATACAATATGGAGAATATTCTTATATAGAACACATCAATCATCACATATTAAATATTTCAATGGAAGTTGAAAATTCAACTAATGACCATGGGAGTAAACATCCTTGGACCGTCTTGTAGTGAAGGTCCAACTATCCAATGAGAACACAATCTTCTATAATTCAAACAATGATGGATCATAAATCATATAGATGTCAAATTATGGATAGAAACTTATGTTCATAAGAAGTATTCTCACGTAACCAAAGACCTCCGCCTTCAAATTGTGAATTCAACTGGTCATTTAATAAACTACTTCAAAAGAAGATGCAAGCATTCTTGAGCATATACAATGACCAAACACTTATATCAGATAATCACCACAGATACTTAACCATTTAAATTAGCAATGGTAAGTTTTAAGAAACATAAACAACATAAGTATAGTTCTATGCGCTAAAGACAACACTTGAAGAGTATAGGAAAAAATTCAAAAAAGAAAAAACTAAGTACAAATAATCGGGCTCTCAGGTAATTTATTATTAAATAGACAAGGAAACCAAAAAAATTGTGTCCTGGTAGCATACACTAAGGATTTGTAATAACCTTTAAATCAGCAATGACAATCCAAAATTATATTTGTGATGCAATAAAAAAGAACTAAGAATTCTATATCTCAGTAGTGCATAATCTAAGAGAAAAGATGAACAAGAAAGATGAATAGAAACCCAGTTCATTATATGATAGTTACATCATTATATCAGAAACGCAAGCATCCTAATCAAATATGCACATATATGTGTATTATAAAAACTCACTCTTTATGAATTTTTGTCATCAAGAGAAGAAGCTGAAATGTTTTATGTCCCAAAGTTCTTAATACCTTCCCTACTTTGGTGCATTTTATCTGGAACATAATCATTAACCCTTTTGAGAATGTTTAATGCTTGTGTTTTCCATATTATCCAAACCCCTGTTATCATGCACCAAGTCATTCTCATCCCGCTCACGTTCTCCCCTATCCCTTCCTTCATATATTTTCCTTCTTAATGCACTGGTGTCATTATCTAGATCAGGATGATCGACACTAAGGTCGCGTTCAGAATATGTATTGTAAGTTCTTTCCTTCTGTAAGACCACAAGCAAACAGGACAGAGTGACACTCCAAGTATTTGTCAAGTATAAGATTACAAATTGCATTGTATTAATATATTGTGAAGAAAAAAGCTAAAATATTAGAACGTAAAATGTGTAAATTCTCTGATTTTAACTAAACAGTGACTTAATTCCTCCACAAGCAAGTAATAAAAAGCACAATAACAAGTTGATACATTTATGTAGATTAATGGTATCCACATAGACCACATCCATATCAATTAACTTTCTCACTTTGAACAACTAAAATTAAGATAAACTCCTGGTGAAACATTCCTGGAGTACTTTTTTCCATGTGAGAGTGCCTCATATATAACTAGCATTGTATGGGTATCATCACAGAGATCCTCTCCTAACGCATAAAAGCCTCTGCCAGATAATACATGTTGACCAACAACACGATAATATCAGGTAAAAAGTGTGTACTCCTCGAGCAAATGAACATGGTATTGAAAAAGTATTGCAACCAATAAAAGTTCAGCGAGCAGCAAGTTTATAAGCATAGACCTTACCTGAGCTAACCACAAGTAGTCAAAGAACTCAAAGACCTCTTGATACACTTATTGGATAGTCTTACTCTACCTCCTATGCATATTCAGTATATCTAAAAAAGACGTGTAAACATATTCATCATCATGAAGGTGATTCTGCACTCAGAAAAAGACTGTTACTTAAAAGAACTAACAATTGCCAAATAGGGAAAATAAAATTATATTGCAACTTGGATCACACCTTTATTTTGTTTACAAAACTAATGGACTCCTCATACACGAGTTTTTCCCCTCGAAAAGCTTGATCCCATACCCTTTGGGCAAAAAAATATTGAACCCCAGGATTAGGTCTATATAACCTTTAAATAAATCATTCACCCTTAAGATCACCCCAGCAGGACACAACAACACGGATGCTGCTAAGAAAACAGGAACCATCGATATGAAGGCTAGCTACTCTATGTTACAGGAACACGGATACGACATGACACCGTAAGGACACAACAACACAAACTCTGCACCTATTATGGTGTGTCCTACCTATTACATTTTGCTATGTTCGGGTTGTATCCAATATGTGTCGAATACATGTACGACACAACACAACCCACATTTTTGGATTAACTTTGCTTGCTCTTAAATTTTTGCATATAATCAAAATAATTTTATAGCAATTCATGAAAAAATATTCACTAGTATACTTGGTAAAAAAAAATCTAAACTAGTGGCCAAATTTGTGCTTTTTTACGGAACAACAAATTTGTCATCTGGAACTCAAAGAAAATAGGCTCTCCCACTCAAATCCGTATAAAAAACTAGGTCAAAATAGGATCATTTTGGTGTAGTGATATCTATATAGTATATATGATATTATTATATCATAGCTAACTAGTATGACTTTAAAACCTAGTATTAGCAAGGTATTGACCCATAGTTAAGGTATTCGTGATATGGCTAAGGTATCAGTCTAGAAACTTGGATATTAGCAAGGTATTGACTAGTATGGACTAGAAAACCTAGTTAGCCAAGGTATTGACCCTAGAACTAAGGTATTGATTAATAGTTAAGGTATTTGAGATACGGGCTAAGGTATTAGGTAAATGTATGATACGGGTTAAGATACTGTGATACGGTATAAGGTAAATAGCTATAGGCCAAGGTATTGCTAAAAATTATAGGTAGAAGTATATATTAGGATAATATATGCTAGAAACTTGCTAGTATAGCCTAAAAACCTAGTATCAACCTAATTTTGACTAGTGTTGACTAGTTTGACTCTAAAAGTCAACTGAATAGGTAGTTTGAACCTAGAATCAAGGTGTAGACCTAGTTTGACCTAGTTTGACTAAAACGACATAAAAATGACCTAGAAATCATATTTTATTTTATTTAAACTTTCTTGTCACTTTATTACACAAAATGACAAGAAATTTCATATATAGGTCAGTGTGATACCTGTTTGGACACCAGTTTGCACCGTTTGCTCAAGACCACATGCGAGTACACTCTCTGATAGTTTCTATTATTTGATATCTACTATGATTCTGGTCCATATTATTGTTTTACCTAATTTCTCGACACTATGGATACACGGATTAGTATTATATGGATTCAATCTCTTGCGACACGTGCGTCTACTTGTCTGGCCTCTACTTTATGACTCATTACTGGCATCACATCAGGGCTCACTTACTAGCACCACTTACTTTTATCTGGCTGGCCTCGTACTTGATTTGTATATCGGGACTTGGATTTATTTTTACTAGTCAGGCGAGAAAATACTTGAGTAGACATATAAACTTTTCCAAAATCTGGAATCACCCACTTCTGGTCTAATCTGAAAAGATAGCAATTGCACACCTCACGTACGATGAGCTGTACTACTCTCTAGCCGTTTACATGTCAAAAGTGATATTTCAAAACATACTGGTTTAGTGCTTTCTTTCTGGCTTTACATTATACTTGCTGGACACACATCATATATGTCTTAACTGTAGCTCTCATTATTTACTATCTTTATTACCATATTCTCTTGTTCGTCATATTTACTTTCATTGATCTTTTGATATTGCTCTACTTTATTCTTAGATTCATTTTCTTTCCCTGCTCATCATGTATTACTTACTATAATTGTTTTATAGTCTTTATCAATTAATTGGAACTGCTATTAGAGGTGCACTTCGCTTCAATCATGATTGGATAACAATTTTCAGAGGACTTGGATAATTGGTGTCCGATATATTACGGACCATGGGAGGTTGTTAGTGTAGTCTCTGACCCAGTAACTCAGGATTGATTGCCGGAAGGTCTAGCTGGGATCACTAGTTATTCTAGTTAGGTACATTAGCATTTTGGTACCGAATTTATTTCTAGCTTATATTTGAGAGTTGGATATTGTTGTTGTATTTGGATATTGTTGATGTTTAGGCTTAGTAGTTATGTTAGACTTCTTTGATATCTTATTGTGCTTTAGGTATGTGATTGAGTATTGTGTTACCTTAATTATATTGTCCTCCATTTTGGGGTTGAGATATCATTGACAGGTTATATATTATTTTATGAGATTGATAGTTAGTTGACCTAGACATCATTCTACCGTCGATGATGCGTCTTAGGCTGGACGTACCCACGTAATAGTTTCCTTTACCGGGTGCGGGTCATGACACATTTTTGTGGTGAACCATGCAGGTCAGACTTTGCAAGTAGTACGATGTTGTGGTAGTGCAACGGCTTAGTTGTACTGCTGCAAGCCTGCGATAGGATATAAAAAATAGGATATTAGGATCAGACATATAAAATCTTTTCTTGACACATGATGTCGTGGTCATGACACATGATCACAGATAATATTAGACATCTAAAATCTTTTCTTGACCTCTATAACAAGTGCTTTGAAGAAATTATTAACCCAACAAAATGTAATATTGCTCTTGGAAAATGGGTTTGCTCTCGGGCTAAATCTTTGGAATCTGCATAATGTATGAAGGTTGTGCCACTTTCTTTGGAATATCTTGGCATTCCTCTATTTAAAGGCAAATCTAGAACTATTTATTTCCAATCTCTTTTTGATAAATTTGTTTTTTTTTCGAAGAAGGTAAATATTATTGATATAACCATTAAATATAGTCTATCGTCCCGTCCAGAGTACAAAATGAATCATCTGGGATCCATGATATTAATGTAAGTAACTATGCATCTTTGTACAACATGACTACTAGTGGCAATATCCTCAAAGATACGTCTATTTTGCTCCCTCCAAATATGCCAAACCATTGTCCCAAAGCTTAATCGAATTCGTCTGTACGCTCTTGCCCCTTTACCTTTCTGAGCTTTGACTTCGTTCATAACCGACAAAAGATTCCTATTATGCGAAGTCAACAGTCCGAATTTGGAACAGTGATGGTGTTGAAATTAGTTGATTATATTATTGATTGTCTCATTGGCATTATATAGCCTTACAGTCATTAATACAATGATCTCAATCATTATGACAATAATCTCATAATGGAATATCCTGTGACATATTCTGGCATCCCAAATATGTCCTCAGGATATTCCTATGTGCTTATACTATACTTAAATATGACACCCAATATACCATATCAACACTCCCCCTCAAGATGGGTAAAAGATATTCACTAACCCCATCTTGTCACATCCTCTAATCATGCTCACTGAGGCGAGTCCTTTGGTTAGTCCATCTGCTACTTGATCCCTGGTTGGAACATGGCCAAGCTCCAGTAATCCACTATCCAACTTCTCTTTGATGAAGAATCTATCAATCTCGATGTGTTTCGTCCTGTCATATTGTACTAGATTGTTGGCGATACTAATAGCTGACTGATTGTCACACCACAGCTTCATCTTGGCTCCTTGATCCAGCTTCAGCTCCACCAGCATATTCTTTAACCATAGCAGCTCTGCAACTCCCAAGGCCATAGCTCTGTACTCTGCTTCAGCTGTCGATCTGGCCACCACAGACTGCTTCTTACTCCTCCCGGAGACCAAGTTACCTCCTACAAATATGCAATATCCCGAGGTAGACCTCCTGTCATCAGCACAACTAGCCCAGTCAGAATCACAGTAGCCCTCGATGCTCACGTGATTGTTCTTCCTGAATATTAATCCCTTCCCGGGAGCACCTTTCAAGTACCTCAGAATCTGGTACACTGCATCCATATGACCCTTCTGTGGGTCATGCATGTAGCGGCTCACCACACTTACTGTAAAGCAGATATCAGGACGTATGTGGCTCAAATAGATCAACTTGCCAACCAGTCTCTAGTATCTGTCCCGATCAACTGGTTCTCCAGCCTCAGCATTAATCTTGAACCTCTGATCTATTGGTGTCGCTGCAGGTTTGCACCCCAACATCCCAGTTTCTGTGAGAAGGTCCAGTGCATACTTCCTTTGAGAGAGAACAATCTCCTCTGCTTCTCGAGCAATCTCAATCCCAAGGAAGTACCGAAGAAGGCCGAGATCCTTCACCTCGAATTCCTTGCCAAGCTTTCCTTTGAGTTGGGCGATCTCTTGCTCATCATCTCCTGTGATAATCATATCGTCCACATACACCGCAAGCATGGTGATGTGGCTTCTACTCCGACGGAAGAACACAGTATGATCAGCATTGATCTACTGATATTCCATCCCTATCATCGCCCTTCTGAATATGTCAAACCACACCCGAGGAGACTGCTTCAGTCCATAGAGGGACTTCTTCAACCTGCAGGCCTTGCCTACTGTCTGATTGGTGCCCAATCCTGGTGGTATCTCCATATACACCTCCTCCACTAGATCTTCGTAAAGAAACGCATTCTTCACATCCAGTTAGTGTAGCTTCCATCCACCATTCGCTGCCAGAGAAATCAGAGTACTAACAGTGCTCATCTTTGCAACTGGTGCAAAGGTCTCGTCATAGTCGATGTCGTACGTCTGACTGTATCCTTTGGCTACTAGTCGAGCTTTGTAGCGCTTAACCTGTCCATCTGGGTTCTACTTCATGGTAAAGACCCACTTGCATCCAACTGCTCTTTTTTCCTCTGGCAATCTCATAAGCTCCCAAGTGTGGTTCTTCTCCAGAGCTCCCAACTCCTCGTGCATTGCCGCTTTCCACTTTGGATCGTTCTTGGCAATCTGCCAATTGTTAGGTACAGTAATACTATCCAAAGATGCTATAAATGCTCAATGAGAAGAAGGAATATGGTCATAAGAAACAGACTGAATAATATCCCAACCATATCTGTTTGGAGGGTTTCCTGCATTGCTGCGAGTGGTCCTCCGTACAGATAGTGGTATGGAAGGAGTAGAAGTAGGAGGAATGATATCTTGTGAAGGAGGGGGTATCACCTGAAGGGGGTTGGTGTTGGTGCCTCAGGAGTTGGGACGAACGTAGGCAAGGGACTTGGCACTGGCACTGTCGGTACTGGTCCTACAGTTTGCTTCTCTCTCCTGCTGTAGGTAATTTACTCTCCCTGAGACGTAGGCCTAACACCTTCACCTTCTTGTCCCTTCTCCGTGCCTCCATGCCAAACTTCAAAATCGATTACCACCAAGTTCTCCATCTCCCCCTCTCGCCTAATACTGGCAGTATTATGCGTGTTGTGTGAAGTTCCGTCCTGGTGGTAGTATGGCTCATGCTCCCAAAAATGGACATCCATACTAACAAACTTTTTCTTCTCTACTGGACTCCAGCACACATACCCCTTCTGGGTCGCCGAGTAGCCTACGAAGATGCATTTGACCGCTCTAGGGTCAAGTTTCCCAACTGATGGCCTGTTGTCCTTCACAAAACACACACACCCAAACACCTTCAGGGGGAGTATCCCACTATTATTGCCTTGCAATACCTCACATGGGAACTTCCATCCGAGGACCTTCGAGGGCATCATGTTGATGAGTTGAGCTGCTGTCAATACTGCATGCCCCCACAGACTCTGTGGGACATTCATGTCGATCATCATACTTCTTGCGACCTCCAGAAGGTGTCTATTTTTCTTTTCTGCAACTCCATTTTGTGCTGGTATGTATGCACAGGTGGTCTGATGCTGTATTCCGTGTACTGACAAGTATTCTACAAGCGTCCTGTTGGTATACTCCGTTCCATTGTCAGACCTCAGTACCTTCACAACTGCTTTGTACTGAGTCTGGACATGCTTATAGAAATCCCAAAAACAAGCAGGTACATCATTCTTATTTTTCATCAAATATAACCAGGTAATACGAGAGGTACACTCAATGAAAGAAACAAAGTACTTATAACCATTCATAGTGTTAATAGCACATGGACCCCAGATATCAGAATGTACTACCTCAAAAGCAAAAGTGCTCCTATGACCCGTGCCAACATATGAGCTCCTAGTAAGTTTTCCTAACTCGTACGCATCACATACTAATTTCTCTTTATTTATTTTTGCATAAATCTCCGGATACAACTTACTTAGAGTATCAAAGAAAGAATGTCCCATCCTCCGATGATGGAGTATCAAGGTATCCTCAGTCATCTGCTGCAGTCCTTCCATGCTAGCCTTCTCTGTCATAGATACCAATGTTGAGTCCAGTCCTTCTCGATCTAGGTACCACAGTCCCTCATGCCAAGTGCCAGTCCCAAGTCTTCGTCCTGTCCCTTTCTCCTGGAAGGTCACCTTAGGAATATCAAAAGAAATAATGCATTTAAGTTGGAGGATTATAGAACTAATGGACAAGAGACTGACTGGAAAGGATAGAGCATGTAAAATATTGGATAATCTTACTGAACCTGTACAATTATCAGTACCCTTACCGACCACTGGCTGAAAAGTGCCATCAACTGTCTTAATGATGTTTGCTGATGCTAGGTGAGTGTAGAAAGAAAACTCACTAGCATTCCCCGTCACATGCCGAGATGCTCCAGAGTCGATAATCCAGTCTGATGATTTAAGGAAAGAGATAGACGCAAGGGCAAGTGATTCGTCAGTACCTTCTGATGGATGGGCATACATGGCAGCGTTGCCCCTAACAAAGAATGAGGTAGACGCCTCCTCTGTTCTACTCCTCATGTCTTCCAGTGCCTGTTCCTCCACAGTAAAGGTGCCATCAGCTTCTCCGTTCCCTTATGATATCAGGAGGTTCACCCGATAACCTCCTCGGCCGCCTCGTCTACCCCCTCGACCACGACCACGTCCTCCATTATATCCTCGTCCACCGAACGGTCCTCGTCCACCACCTGAATCTCCCTTCCTAGGTGGTTTGGTACAATCATACGGATGATGACCCATCTCCCCACAGTTATAGCACTGCCGGTTATGCTGCCAGGGCTCTCCCTTAGATCCTGTGTTACCTGAGCTGGTGATCGCTAGTGCTGACTTTTCTTCGGGGGGACCACCTGTCTCAGCTTGCAGCCTGATGCGTGTCTCCTCCTGGATCATGGTTGAGATAGCCTCCTCAAGGCTAGGGATCTTTGGTTGGGCTAGAAGTAGGGTCGTCCTCTGTGCGAAAGCTGCAGTCAGCCCTTTGAGGAACTTCATCGTCCTCTCCTGCAGACACACCAGTCTCTCCTTACACTTAGGGTCCCCGCAGCTTGCCCGATCTGAGGAGTGATCATAATCCAACCACAGACGCTCCAACTCTGTAGCATACTCCTGCACTATCTTCTCTCTCTGTACGGTGTCATCAATCTCCCCCTTTATCTGGAAGACCCGTAAGTTGTTCCCCACACCATCATAGGTCATTCTTAACTTCTCCCAACCATCTTTCACCATCTCAATACCGTCTACTATAGCGACAATAGACTGGACTAAGGAGTTGAGAAGCAAGATATAGATCACCATATGAGTGGACTTCCACTCATCGCGTTCTATCGAGCCCTCGTCCGGCTCTGTCGTCTCGCCCGTCAGGAACCCCTCCATGTTTTTTCCTGCGAGGGTTCTTCTCACCCGTCGTGACCAACTCAGATAGGTGGCTGGTCCATCTAATTTCAGATCGATGGAGGGAAGCTTCAACTCCGGCGACGTTCATGTCATGTTCTCACCAGCCGACATCGTCAACAACTTCATCAACGTCGCCACCTCTGCAGAATCTAGCTTCTTGATGATCTCCTCCATCGATGCGTCGTCTATCCAATCACGTCACGTCCGCTCCAAGACTCACGCTCGTCCTCGTCGTCCGCTCCTAGATCCGAACATGTCCCCCCTTTTTTTATATCTAGGCATCCCTATTAGGCGCTGTCTCGTGCTGGTGCGGAGGAGGCGACAGCACGCATGTCACAGCCGCCGTCGCAGCAGCAGCAGCAGCCGCAGCAGTAGCGGGAGCAACAGCGAAGGGTGGCCTGCGAAGGGCGAAGAAGGAAAGAAGGGGGGCGTGGAAGAGTTCGGTGGAGGAGATCTAGGAAATCCTCATGTGGGTTTGTGGAAGCTTGGTGACGGCTAGGGTTTGTGGAAACTTGGCTCTGATACCATGTTGAAATTAGTTGATTATATTATTGATTGTCTCATTGGCATTATATAGCCTTACAGTCATTAATACAATGATCTCAATCATTATGACAATAATCTCATAATGGAATATCCTGTGACATATTCTGGCATCCCAAATATGTCCTCAGGATATTCCCATGTGCTTATACTATACTTAAATATGACACCCAACATACCATATCAACAGATGGTCCAGATCTCCCAAACACAGTCATACCAGAAAAAGAGATGATTCATGGACTCATCCCTCTCTGCACACTAAATGTACTTTTTATCCTTACAATCCATCCCAAACCTACTCAGTCGGTCCCTGGTGATCAGACGATTGCGTATCTTTTTGATAAAGTTGTTGCTAAGTTAAGTGGATGGAAAGGATCATTGTTGTCTATGGCAGGGAGGATTCAACTTGTTAAGTCAGTTATATATTATAGGAAGCTTCTTCATTATTTTTACGTATATAAATGGCCAGATAAATTGATGTCGTTGCTGCAACAAAGAAAAAAGAATTTCATATGGTCCGGTGACTTTCAAACGCAAGTTAGTCACTATTTCTTGGAAAGCAAGGAGCCTCCCTAGGGATGAAGGGGGAATTGACATAAAAGTCTAAAGGAACTCAACAGAGCTTGCCTAGTAATCCCTACTGTTGCGGTTCTTTCAAAACCTAATTTGCTCTCTAAATTCATTCGAATGTCACTCAAAACAGCTTTTTACAAGCCGTCCATCTACCTAGGCTCATCTATTTGGCATTGCATCAGATTAACTATTCCAATTCTAAACACTTATTCATCGTGGTGGGTTGGAGATGGAAGCACTATCAACTTTTGGAAAGATAAATGGTTGGGATATAAAATTGAGGAGAGACTGCAACTATTTCGGCATATTTCTATGAAACTAAAAGCTTATGTTGCTGACTTCATAAGAGGAAAGGAATGGGTTATCCCTATGTCATTTAAGCAGAAATACCCGCAAATAGCTACAGATATTGTTTCTATAATAAGAACTCAATATGATACTCTGATTTGGGAACCATCGGTCACAGGTAAATTCACTCTTGCTCCTATTTACAATATCTGTAGACATAAGGGTTCAAATTTTAGACCATTCAAGCAATATTGGAAAGGATATATTCCTCCAACTAGGTCACTGCTCATTTGGAGAAGCATCCATAAAAAAATGTCAACTGAAGATTTGCTAAGGGATAAAGGAATGCCAATAGATACCATTTGATCTGTGTTATGATGCTGGGGAGACTGCTCTTCATTTGTTCCTAACATGCACTTTTGCTAAGGAATGTTGGAATTGGTTGTTCTCTATGTTTGAACTTGTTATGATATGGCTGGCTAGACTGCAGGATTTTTACAACAGGTTATTGATATAGTTTTAGCCCTCAAATACATGGGAAGTGGTTAACTGCCATTGTGAACCTAGTTTGGCAGCTGTGGAACCAATGAAACAATCACAAGTTTCAAAATGTGGCGATCTCTATGGCTGTTATCAAATATATGGTTCTGGCCTTAATTTCAGAAGCTGATATCATAACTTAAGGATGTATGCATAACACGCCAAAGGAGAGGCAAAGATATCATCAAGCACCTGGGTATCCTAGGTAAGCTCCAAGCTGCCCCTAAGATATTCCCTGTTACCTGGCTTCTACCCTTTGCACCTTGGATAAAAGTTAACACTCATGGACTATCAAAGGGAAATCCCGATATAGCGGCTAGTAGAGGAGTTTTCAGTAATTTCAGAGGCTTTGTTAAAGGAGTGTTATGCTGTAAAATTGGAATTTAAACTGCATTTTATGATAAATTTCTAGCTGCTATTATGGCGATTGAGATAGCATGCATCTGAAAAAAGATGGAATCCACAGTGGGTGGAATTGGATTCTAAATTGGTTCTCGAGTATTTTTTGAATCCTTTATACTCTCCACCATGGAAGCTTAAGAGGAGATGGTATCATTGTCTCAAATTAGTTGAGGGCATAACCCTTCATTTTTCTTACATATATAGGGAAGGCAACTCAGTAGCGGATAAGTTGGCAAATAAGGCCCTAATGGGACAAGGTTTCCAATGGTGGAGCACACACGAAATTTTTGTGCATGTAGAGGTTCTGTCACGTCCTCTCCCAGAATATTAGATAAATACGGGGACTAACATGGCCAACCGTACATTGCAGAATATTAAAGTAAGCCGCAATATGTTAAGGTTGTCTAGAAGACAGATGGGTAAACTCTAGCATGCTATGATGTCAGTCCTAAGGCCGGCATATCCTATATTCTCAATCCAACAACACAAGTACAAGACTATATCATACATGAAAGTAAAGAGGTATCCTAAATTATATGTCACATATGATCATGAAGCTAGTAAATACAAAATATTGCACTAGTAGAGTTTAAATATACATAATTTAAATATACCAGCCATGGTCTAATATATACATCATGTTGACCGAAGTCTCAAAAATATAAGGAACTAACTATGCCCCTTGCTAAACAACACAAAATGAAGTAATCAAGACGAGGGGTGCAAGAAAGGAAACCCACTCGCGAGCTTCAGTCGCAGTCCTATGAGTGTTAACCATCTTGCTAGAAGCGCGGAGGATCATGGTTCTCTTCGGGGTAACCTGGCCATGCAAAGCCAGTTGGGTCAGAACCCCAAGCAACAAGTACCACAAATGAGCTCGAGGTGATAGACCAAACACATCACATCATAAGCAGAAAGAGACATATAAAAAATAAATACAGATCGAGACTTGTACTATACCAACGTACTTGTCTCAAGAATAATACTGAAAGAACTGATAATAAGTGCAGAAATGAAAGTAAGGCGACGAGCGGCAAGAGAACATATGAACTACTCTAGATCGGGAACACCACCCTTAAACCAAACAAGGAACATGGTTGCAGACCTTCACCTGAGCAGAACTTAGCACCCTAACCACGTGCCGGTAGAAAATAAAACTAGAAGAGCAAGTTATACGAATAACAAACATCTAATTCACGGCTAAACATGCCTACGGCTTGCTATAATTAACTAACTAGGGTTATCACAAGCCCTAATTACTAGAAATGTATTGTTAAGAATATTGCTGCCTCCGGCACTACAGTCAAGTCGGATGGCCAAGGGTACACTTGTCTAGTAATTTTAGATGCACAAGCAACCATACAAGAGCATAACTTGTTACTAGTCACAAACAGAAATTTAACTCAAAAGCATAAAGTTAAACTTGTAATCATAAACTTGCTTTAGCAACATAAACTTGTATATAAACTTGTCTTGTAAGTGTCGTAGCACGAGTAAACTTGGTCAGTCATGGAGCCCTTGCCTAGCAGGCTTGTCCATGCTGCATGGAGCCCTTGGGGATCGAGGTAGCTGGTAGCGCAATATTCTTCCCTCCCAAAATGTTTTAGGTAAATCTTATCTTGTTTAATCATTACTAAATTATTTCAAGTTCTCGAGTCGTGGACACTTGAGAATTCCCTAAGATGACGAATCGCGAGTACGAGCTTTTCATGAGTTATCGTATTCATGACACGCGATACATTGGACAATGCTCACACTTGATTGTCCGGTGCCAAATGCAATGGATGTCCATACACAATATTTCCACAATGTCGTGAGGATTGTGAACTTGTACATAAACTGGTCTTGTGAACTAACATACAAAACTTGTCTGGTATCATAAACATGTATCGATATAAGGAAGAAAACAGTAATAATCACCAAAAGGAATTACTATCAATAGGGAACACAAAATGCACACAAGAATTTTCTCGCCGTATGGACTCACTGGCTGCATGCACCCTTTGGCCGCATGCACCCACTGGCTACATGGACTTACTTTTGAACTTAGCAAATTTTTATTCGTTTAACGAGTATGGACGAATAGGCAATCATGCGTCCAACAAGATGGACGCATACTGTCAGCATGAGGCAAGAGTTCAGGCTGCATAACCCTCTCGGACCGTATGGAAATCTCAGCCGCATGGCTCGCTGGGCGCATGAAAACTTCATCTTCTCCAACAACAAGTTCAGCCATGGCCGAAACTCCAAAAACCAAAAAAATATTTTCTTCTTAAAAACTCCATTTTAACTCCAAATTAAGTGAAACAAAAGCCAAATTGCATGAAATGGAATGCTCTAACATAAGAAATAACTAGTTTTTCGCAAACACTAAATTTTAATAGATAAAAACTATAAAAACTCATGGAACACACAAAAATCCTAAACTTGAAACTCATATCTATAAAAATCTATACATAAAATCCAAAACTCCAAGAACTAAACATGATCAGCAACTCAAGGGGAACATTTTCCATCAAATACATTTTCAAAACAACAACATATATAAAAATCCAAAAATTCATGATTTCACCATTGAGCAAGATGTACTTGCCTTGGGTGGCTCATAGCCTCTACCTCTCACGGTCCAAGTCGCAGCAACCTTACGTTAGGGTTAGGGTTAGGGTTAGGGGGAGCTTGAGGGAGAGGAGGAAGGAGAAAAATAAAATGAAGAAGAAGAAAGAGAGGAGAGAGAAAAGCTATATATATAGTAATAGAGGAGAAAAGAGGGTTTAGTCATGGTTTCACCCAAAATAAACCAAACCATGTATCCATTCTACATGCGGGTCCTAAACCGGGTCTATGGCAATGCTAATGGGTATTCTACTAGTCTCGGGTAGTCTCTCTCAACAATAGGAACAATAAAACAATAACAAAATGACAGGAACCAAAATATGAAATACAACATAAATGCATTATCAGGAAAAATTAAATTCTAGAAATTCAAAAAATACCAAATCTGGGATCGGGTGTGATAGGTTCAGAGGGACATGGATAGTTCTCCTTCATACAAATTTGTTTCATAGAGTATTTTCTTCATTTGTCCTGTAATTTTGTTCTTTCTCAAATATAAAGGCTAGGCAGAGATGTCCACCTCTATTGTTTTGTAAGCAACGATGAGGGCTTTTCTCCTCTTACTTTTTTCTTCTTTAATAAAGACTATATATATATATATATATATATACATATATATATATATATATATTATCGGTTAACAAATATTGAACTTGGAGATAACTTGAAGTAGTAGACAGAAACTTACGTGAAATTATTATGTCATTGTCATTTTTAGTATATGAAAATTAATTGATAGTCATTCAAATTCTAATTTAATATGGAATTATCATGTCATTGATCATTTTTAATATATGATAATTAATTGATAACAATTAAAAATATTCAAAACATAAAGGGTAGTTATTCAAGTTATATGACAACTAAATCCGTTTATAGTAAATGACAACTAAATCCATTTATAAAAATTAATATATTGTATAAATCTGTTTAATATGATAATTAAACTTTGGACAATTAAATCCGTTTAATATTCAAATAATGTCATTGATCATTTTTAGTATATGACAATTAAATTCATTTATAAAAAATAATCGATAGCCATTGGAATTATTAACATATATGGTAGTTATTAAAATTATGTCATTTTTAATATATGGCAATTAAATCTATTTATAAAAATTAATTGATAGCCATTAACATAATTAGAATATATGGTTGTTTTTCAAAGACGGCCATTTTTAGTATATAACAATTAATTAATTGCCATTCGAAACATTCAAAGCATAAATGATAGTTATTCAAATTATACGACAATTAAATCATTTTAATATGAAACTAAATTTTTGACAATTAAATTCATTTAATATTCAAATAATATCATTGGTCATTTTTAGTATTTGACAATTAAATCCATTTATAAAATTTAATTGATAGCCGTTCAAATTATTAGCATATATGGTAGTTATTCAAAACATGGCATTGGTCATTTTTAGTATATGACAATTAAATCTATTTATAAAAGTTAATTGATATCCATTAAAATTATTAACATATATGGTAGTTATTTAAAGACGATCATTCTTAGTATGTGACAATTAATTGATAGTCACTCAAAGCATAAATAGTAGTTATTCAAATTATACGACAATAAATCTGTTTAAAGAATATGACAATTAAAATTATTTATAAAAATTAATATATTGTATAAATCCGTTTAATATCTAAATCGGTTTAATATGAAAAAATAAACTTTGGACAATTAAATACGTTTACTATTCAAATAATAACATTAGTCATTTTTAGTATATGACAATTAAATTCATTTATAAAAAATTAATTGATAGTCATTCAAATTATTAGCATATACGGTAGTTGTTAAAATTATGTCATTGGTCATTTTTAGTATATGACAATTAAATTTATTTATAAAAATTAATTGATAACCATTAAAATTATTAGCATATATGGTACTTATTAAAATATGTCATCGGTCATTTTTAGTATATGGCAATTAAATTCATTTATAAAAATTAATTGATAACCATTAAAATTATTAGCATATATGGTAATATTCAAAGACTGCCATTTTTAGTATATGGTAATTAATTAATAGCCATTTAAAACATTCAAAGCATAATTGGTAGTTATTCAAATATTATGACAATTAAATTCGTTTATAAAAATTAATATGTTGTATAAATCTATTTTATTTTCAAATCCGTCTAATGTGACAATTAAACTTTGGACAATTAAATTCGTATATTCAAATAATATCATTGGTCATTTTTAGTATATGACAATTAAATCAATTTATAAAAATTAATTAATAGTTATTCAAGTTATTAGCATATATGGTAGTTATTCAAATCATGTCATTTGTCATTTTTAGTATATGAAAATTGAATCCTTTAAAAAAATTAATTGATAGCCATTAAAATTATTAACATATATGGTAGTTATTCAAAGATGATCATTTTTAGTATATGACAATTAATTGATAGCCATTCAAAGCATAATTGGTAGTTATCAAATTATACGATAATTAAATATGTTTATAGTATATGACAATTAAATTAGTTTATAAAAATTAATATTATATAAATCGGTTTAATATTCAAATGTATTTAATATGACAATTAAACTTTGGACAATTAAATTCGCTTAATATTCAAATGATGACATTGGTCATTTTTATTATATGACAATAATTCTACTGATAAAAAATAATTTGTAACCAATCAGATTATTAGCGTATATGGTAATTATTCAAATAATGTCATTAGTCATTTTTAGTATATCGCAATTAAATCTATTTATAAAAATTAATTGATATCCATTTATAGTATATAGCAATTAAATCTTTTGAGTGCTTTCTATATTTGCACAATTGAGAGTTTGATCAAATTAGATTAATTGCTTACTCAATATTTGGGTAGAGAATATTATGATCCAACATATCACCATTAGAAGAAGAAGTAAAATTAAACCCAAAAAATTTCTTCTCAAAATTTTTTTTTTTTTTAAATAAAACGGGTCGGCCCGGATCCAACCCTAAACCGGTCCGAACCCAGTCCAGGTCGGCTCGCTCGGGTAATTGGTCCGGACTGAACTTCCATTGTCCGACTTGCATACTCTGTCGGATTAAGTCCGATCCGACCCGAAATCGGTCAAATCTGGTCGGCATGGACTTCTAGCTGGCCCATTACTCACCGTGACTCTCAGAGATTCCAAACTTCCTTTTTAATTATTTATTTATTCATAAGCCTCCGGAAATTATGTATACTAAACTAAGAAAACCTATTAACCGAATTCCCGGGGAAAAAAATCAGAGAGAATCCAAAGATTCGGATTTTAAAAATCAGAGGAAATCCCAATAAATCAATCTTAGAAATCCTATATATATATATATATATATATATATATATATATATATAGACAGCCTCCGTCTCTGTCGTCTCCAATCGCCAACACTCCCCAATCCCCTCGCCGTCAAATCTCGATCGCCGTAAACGCCCCGTCGGTCACCATCCTCTGACAGTCCATCGACCACTGGACATCAACGCTGCCACCATCGAGGAGCCCGTCAACTGCCGGAAGAAGAAGACTGTTGCACAGGTATAATATTAGGCCAAATTAGGCCTCCCAAATTGTAATTTTATGTAAAAAAAAAAAAATATTTACTTGTCGCTGAATGACTTTCGTATTAAATTTGGATAATTTAACTCCATTATTTCTTGCACCTGATACTTAATCTCAGCTCCGGTCCTTCAACATGTGGAGACAGAGATACAACAAGCCGATGGAGAGAGTTATAATGACAAGCAAACCCGAAAGACTATCAAACAGACTGGAGGGACAACACAATGGCATTAGTAGTATTACTGACGACATTCTCATGTCACTGATCTTCGTGAGGCTTCCGGCGAGATACATACTTGATGTTGTTCGATTGGTGTGTAAATCTTGGTATTCATTGACGAAGAATCCCCATTTCATCCTCAGCCATGCCGGCCGAGCCCAGGCAAACATCGTATTCGATTCTCCAGAGAAGTCCGTTTTGTACCATGTGAGTCTTAGCGAGAGCGCCAAAGGAACCGCTAGTAGAACAGTGGTGGAGCGGGAGACTCTAGATCTTCCAAAAGAGTTAATGGAGTATTTTGGAGGAAATTTTAAACTTTTGTTGTCACTTTCCTGTGATGGATTGTTATGTTTTTATTTTGAGGGACAACCCAATAGGAATTGGGATTCGCGGCGCAATAGGTGGTGGTATTGGGATTCTCAGGGACATCGCAATAGCAGAAGGATCGGTTACGTTGTTTGTAACCCAGTGACCAAGGACTGGCTTAATATTCCTCGTTGGAATTTTCCTCGTCGGGATTTGCACTTCTTTATTATTGCCTTCTACTTCTACTCTTCGTCAGGAGAGTATAGATTGCTAGGACAACACTTTGAAAGAAATAGATATGAAGTGTCTGATGTTAGAAACATTGGATATGGAGTGTTCAGTATCGGGGGATCCAATAGGGGGTCTTGGAGACCTATTAATGCCTCTCCCGGTATCTCCTCGAGGCTCTGGGTATCACGTATCTCTATGCATGGAAGTGTTCATTTTCTGTACCGAAGATATCAGTGTATAGTAGCATTTGATACAACTATTGACAAATTTAGAAAAATATCCATCTCTGGAGTGCATCGACAAGATTATCTTAATGATAATGCTTTTAATGTGATAGAGATGGGAGGAAGTCTGGGTTTGTGCCAAATATATTCAAACTATCAGATGGGCATATGGTGTTTAAAAGACTACACCAAAGAGGAATGGGTCAAACAGTACACAGTTTCATTAGGGGACATAAGTAATTCAGTCCATAAAGATTTCAGTGTTTTGGCCTTCCGGGAGGATAGGAAGGAGCTTCTGCTAAAATTCGATCGTGGTTGTTTTGTGCATCGCGGTTGTTTTGTGCTATATAACTTGGAGTCTAAGACTTCCACGAAGAAAAAGACCAACAAGTTGAGGCCATATCCTAGAACTTGGGTGCCTCACATAGAAAGCCTTGTATCTTGTACTTCTCCGAGTCCATTTCAGGTTAGCCAGCAGGTGAAGTGAAGTTTTAGCGGCGACAGGCTAACATGATCTTCTTTTTTCGATTTAATTTGAACACTTTTTTTATTATATATCTTGTGTCCTTTATTATGTTTTTGAGATAGAAATTTTATGGAATGTGATCTTTAAAAGCAAGCACAGTGATCTCTTTGCATTCAAATTTCATGCAAGTAATTAATGCCCTTCTAATTCAAATAGTGATGCATTATTGTGTTTCAGTGTATAGGGAGCCATATTCTTGCAACATGCAAGGCATGCATGCCCTTCTAATTTACTTTGGGTCGCTTAAAAGTACTTTGTATGCAGAATTTGAACCAGCAATCAGTTGTGATTTCTATATATTAACTTTTTAATAAGGGATTTCCAGTAAATTACTAAAATCAGTTGTGAAACCTTTTAATAAGGGATCTCTAGTAAATTAGTGAATCTTGTTTATTGGACTCAATAATGTACAGTGACAGAAGTTTAATGTTTTTTTTTTTCTGAGTGCTTTATATAAAATATATTTTGAGGGAATCAATTGGAAATTCTTATTGGATTGTACAGCACAAAGAATCAAAGGATGCAAATGAGGACAACATTGTGTGGCCGATCTGTTTTCAGATATGCAAAGTTGTGGTGCCCTTTTAGAGAGATCTCGGTAAGAACCGAGGGTAGAAAGAAATATACATGTTGAGACTCGATTGACATATTGAGCTGAATCTATATAGAGAACATTATCTCAACATAACAATATGATTTGCAAGTGAATTATGGTGTTTGCCTGAAGAGTACTCTAATTAGAAATTAGATCTAATTCTAACTATTGATGGTTGTATCTATGTTTCTAGTTGTTCGCCATTAAATTCGAAGGTTCTAGAAGAGCCTCATTTAATTAACAAACGAAAGAAAGTATAAAGAGGTCCTGGACGGACAATCTAAGTATGATATTTTTTGATCTGGGGTGTGGCGATGGACAAGAAGTGCTATGGCGTCTTCTTTACTCCGTGGACGATTCGATGCAGGGTGAGAAAGCTTACGTTTTCTCTTCGTTCATCTCGATATGCTCTCTCTCTGTATTGGCCGATGGTGGTATGCTTTCTCTCTGAAACAGAAAAAAAAAGCTAGCCTTAGAACGTTCAAGTTGCTCCTATTTATAGCCATCATGCTATTGGGCTATGGGTGCCGCATATGCCTCTGTTTGGTGGCCGCATAAGGCTCCTTCAACAGAATGCGGTTGCAACTGTCGCCGCATACCATGGACTAATTGCCACATGCTCTTGGTTGAGATATCCTGTTGAAGAGATCTCGGGGTTGTTATCAATCCGTTGTGGGCATGACTTGGTCAGCTGGACACGTAGTCAGCACCAACTATGCGAAGATTTGTGCAGTCGTAACGGGAAGATCTTATGAGGTGGAGGCCGCATAGCAACTTGGCATCAACAACAGTGAACTTAGACCGAACCTAAGTATATATGCATCGAGCACTTTTCTCCATCAGGTTGCCAAGAAGGGCTCATATCCCACGGGACAGTTGCGGGTTCTCAGCTGGGTACACTATAGTATCTCCAGGTGTTGTCTGACTCTGTGGATCCTGAGAAAGTATGAGCGGGAGCTCAAGGCCGCCAACTTATTTTTTGTTGAGAGGGGTACGTGTTATGGACTAGAGATGAACCAGCCCCTATTTGTCCCCCTGATGGAATTATATAACTGTCAGACGGGAACCTTCTTCACGTCCGGCGGTGAGATGGAACTGGCTTTGTACGAGATGCATGCTGTCTTGAAACTTCCTTGGGACGAGGAGCCCTACGAAGAATATACCCCGAGTAACGAAAAACTCGGGGAGTTGGAGGCGGAGAACCCAAAAATCCTGGTAGTGTACCAGGAATTGTTGTGCCATCATGACATTTATCAGCGGCTGTCGAAAAAGAAAAAGTCCTCTGAGGGGTCCTCTCCCCATATCATCGCTTGGACTTGCTATCTTTTTTCGGATTTGAAAGATTCTAGCAGAGTTCATGTCCGAACACCGCGAACTGAACAAGAAGTGGCCGACCTAATTCAGGCGCATCGGGAACTGGCTACTGTCGAGGACGAGGAAGTCGAGGGTTCCACGGATGAAGAAGATGAATTCGCGGACTAGATGGGTAATCTTGAAGAAGAACTCAGCTAATTTTACATGGATATGCACAAGTTATCCGCCAAAGTCGTGATGGCAGAATATCTGATGCTTTGGTTGCGCAATTGAGTCATCCCGGGCGGATCCGGGACCCTAGATAGGATCAGTCGCCCTCTCATCCTTCATGCCATGAAGTTGGCTTTCGTCCATAAGCTGGCCCTTCTACCGGCTATGGTATTTTGCATCCATCGGGGGCTCCGCAACTTCGCTCAGAAGTTCGAGGACCATCCGGACAAGGGACATTTTAATCGTATCGAGCTCCCTTATTATTACTTGATGGGTTGGCTCCTCCTGCATCACGGGTCCCTGATGAGCCCTGGGACTGACGAGGACATGATGGCGACTGACGCCGTGATCCGCCAATATCGGGGGATGAAGTGGAGATCCGATACAGTCTTTACCGGTAGGAGGGAGCTCTCCATTATGAATGGCTGGAGTTTCTTTACGTCCTAGCTAGAGTTCACGACGAAGAGAAAGACGTTGCTCATCAAGATACCAGGAGAGCACCTCAAAACCTGTCTAAAATGCTGTTTTGTTGGATCCAAGTCATTCATCCCTCTCACTTGGTGTACCAGAACCGAGGCAAGATTTTTGTAGAGCCTTATCTGGCAAGCCAGTTTGATTGCCAGTTTAGTTATACTCAGCTCTTGTTGGGTCACTCGAGCACTTCCCTCGGGTACAGTGGCAGTTTGCTTGATGGGGTCCGAACTTGGAGCTATTATAGAACCACTATCACTCAAGCTCGATTTTAGTTGCCAAGGGTCGGGGTAGTGCTAAGGATGTTGTATACAGCAACGAAGTACTATTGCACGGCCAACGCCATGTCGGCTGACTTTGTCCGGAGATGAGTTACATCGAGGGCACCATGTTGATGCCTTCCGAGGAAAAGGGTCGCAGAACGCCCAAAAAAGGTAAAAGGATCGCTAGGCCCATGCTTGTGGAGTTGGACACGTCAACCGGGGAAGGAGAGACGATGTCTCTTTCTGACGATCCTCTGCTTGTTAAGCAGAAGTCGAAGGCCGAGACATATCATGCTCGCTATTCCAAGAAGGCGAGGACTGATATGGTCCCAGAGATGGGACCTGTGGCAAAGATTAAGCCCCTTTAAGGGGACTGCACGCGGAGAGGTAGGACCCCTTGCACTAACGGTTCCTGAAGCAGGGCCTGATTTAGATGTTATGGCGGTATTCGTAAATCCTCTTAGTTTGATTCTTTTTGGTCATCTTTATAAATATCTCTCTTCTGGTCTGTTTGAATTACAGCATAGGAGACAAGGAACCGTCCTCGACGAGTAGCCGCTTCAGTGATTTCTTAAGCTTAACTGGAAGAGAAAACCCCTCCGGAGTCCGATGTGGGTGCCTCAGAACCAGCACCTGAAGCTTCGGGAGCTCGGGGCTTGGATACGGCTTTGGTGGAGTAGCCTTATACCCCTTTGGAGCACATATCCATGGAAGACATAGAAGCTATGGGGGAGACTATGATAATACTGGATGAACCACGACCTACGCTACCTCCTTCTGGTACGTTATTTTGCAATTTTATAGGAGATCAAATTCTCTGCTTTCAGCTTCACATTCTCAACGCAAAATTAATTTTTGGTTGTTCTAGTCCTGCAGGCCCTACCTTTCCCATGCACATAGTAGACGTGGCCTCAGAGGAAGGCGTATAAGAGGAAGGGGGTAACGAGCTTGTTAGAAAAAGGCCCCAACCTCTCTATCACTCTTCCGGAGGCGAGGAACATTCTGTCGTGCCCCCACTGAGCCCGTGGTGGAGGAGGTTCCTGTTGTTACAGGTCCTTTTGGTGTGGCGACTGATCTTCCAACCGTCGTCTCTGGGGGTTTTGTGATTGAAGCCTCTTCAGACACTGGGGTCGTAAGCTACCGCGATGAGGTCATTCCCCTTCTTGAGTTCGTTGGGTCAGTTTCTGAAGCTACCGTAACGCGGTCTAGAAATGGCATAATGGAGGGAGCCGGTGCAGCGAGGCACCCCGTTACTTTTGTTCCCAATCTTGGTACTAGTCCCAAAATATCGAGGGACTGGACACGTGACAATGGCCAACAGCACGTACCGATGGACAACCCAATTTAATGGATCCATCAGGGCGTACTTAAGCTGTAGCATAACAATAAGTAGGTCCAATGATACAAGTCACAGTCTATAATAATCTCACCCACAACAGATAATCACAGATCAAATGCCAGAATAATGCAAATAGAATAAACTAACAAATCTCAATAAAAGTGTCTCGGAGAACAATCCGAGAACAAGCCTGATACATTAATGCAATAGACAGGAAATAAAGGAACTGAAAATAGAAATAACTGAGTATATAAAGCCAATACTCAGGAGAAGTCCTCTGGCACGATCTCGTCCTCAGGTTCTGGTACAGCTCCTGGAAGTGCTCCTGTACTGTATATCTCGAGATGGATCTCTTCGGCTATACCTGGGGACATAATCCAGATCCAAGTCCTCAGGGGACATAGCAAGGTACAAAATATCTCAAGAAAAAATAAATAATGCAGTGCAGCAATAAATAAACAATAGGGTAAACTATATAACCAGCTAAGTGATATGCAAGTTGAGAGCATCACTAGAACTCAGGCTGAAACCACTACAAGCTCTGTGTCGGGGAGCCGGTAGCAGTAATAACACGTAATGGGCCAAACTCGGGTTTAGAGTCTTGAGCCTCACAATAATAGGGGTTTTATATATATATGATCATCTTGTAGCTTGTGTGTCTCTTTCCATCCAATGTAATCACACGTCTCATGTCCACGAGGCCCCATGTCCATGTCACGCAAGATCATATCTAATGCAGCAAGTCATAATAAGCTCTAAGCATATATGTAAAGAATATGTCATGAAACCTGTATCCTATACAGAATCACCATGAATGTCTCAGGAAGATTCTGTCTTATGAATAGTGTCAGGTGTCCTGGGTTATAATATACTTGATAAGACAAGTACGAGAAATATCGGGTCTCGGTATCCATGTCTAGATAACAATACACAACGTCGCGTACGGTGTTGGCACCCGACTATTAATCGGACGCTAAGTAAAGTCACACGGTCCTAGGTTGAACATTTATATCAAGATTATATATGTATGTACAAAGAACTCAAGCAAAGTACTATAACAGGAATCACTGCGAGTTGGCAAGGTACACTTGTCTGTGGTTCTGGCTCCAACGGTAGCTCTGGTATTCGTGAAATCTCCAGGAACGTCTTCGAATGCTGAAACAAACATTACCATCAGATTTAGAAAATATCAAATAGCTAGAAACGCATGTCCTTGAGTCCAATTTGGAGACAAGGGCAAAAGTGACAATTTTGGGTCAAAGCGGGGTCCACATGTGGCCCGCTTCGCACCGAAAAATATGTCAGGGACAAAGTTCTCCAAATTCGTCAAACTTAGTGTCAATAAGTCCAGAACGATGATACGAACCCAACGGAACTTTCAGAATTGGATTCTGATGAACCGATCATAAATCGCCCATCAAGTGGAGCCTATGGGGCCCAAGATACACGATTTTGTCAACGTTCTCAGAATCGAACCAAATTTGGGTCACAGGACCAGCGTATCGCTACGAGTCCGATGGCGCAAATTTAATTTCGATTCGACGTGTGTACACAAAGTTACGACGCATTCCAGAACAAACGGATACAGGACGGTGTCGACGGATACGCGTTGATTCCGGTGTGCATGCACATCCAAATCAACTTCTGTGAAATTTTGCACGTCCGTATCAACGGCGCGCACGTATCGGTGAAGACCGTACGCGACCAAGTCGTCCCGTTTGGCGGGACGTACTCAGTTCCGGGGTGAAACAGGGCGTTGTTTTTCCTCTTTTTGGATCGCGGTTCGTGATCGCCACAGGACGCGATGCACCGAGCGGGTTACACGGACATCGAGAGGGTCACGCAGGGTTCGCATTGCAACATACGAAACCGAAAATGGGGCAACGAGGAGAGAAAAATGAGTACCTGAACAGAGCTCCAAAAACCGAGTTTTTTCGTGTCCGTGTCGACACGAGACACGAAATGAGCCGTGTCCGGGTGTTGTTCACCCTAGGGTTAGGGTTTGGGCTGACGGAGCTGCGGCGGTCGGAGGCGGGCCGGAGGGAGGCCGGGGGCAGCGGAGGAGGCTGCGCGCCGGAGGCGGGCGGGGGACGGCGGAGCCGGCTGCTACTACGGCTGTGCTGGGTCGGGGGAGCTGGAGGGCGGGTCGGGGCTTCTCCGGTGAAGGCGGGTGGCGCCCGGGGGTCTGCGGGTCGGAGACGGGAGAGGCGGAGGAGTTGGGGACGGGCGGAGGAGGAAGGGAGAGAGGGCGGAGTCGTCGGCGGGGTCGTGGCCGGAGAAGAAAGGGGGTTAGGGTTTTATAGGCGGAGGGGAGCGGGTGAGGCGGAGGAGAGGGAGGCGTGGCCGGGCGGAGCGCCGGAGGACGAGGGCGGGGACGCGTGGCCGGGCGGGGCGGCGGAGAAAGCGGGGGGGGTTGCTGGGTCGTGCGGGTCGGGTCGGGTCAGGCGGGTAGGACCCGGCCCGTTAGGGGGGCGGTCCGGTCCGGTTCGGTTGGCCCGGTTTGAACCCGGTTCAACCCGGTTCAATTTAATTTTTAATTAAAATAGTTTTTGGGCTTTTAAAAATGATTTCGGGGTCCAATAAATTCCTGAAAAATTACCCTAAGTCCAATATTTTATTTTACACCAAAAAATATTATTTTTATAATATTTTATTATATTTTAAAAATATTTAATTTTACTTAATGCCAAAATACCCTGGTTTTTAATTAGTAAAAATCCCCGAAAAATCCCAAAAAATTCTGAAAAATTCGTTTTAAAAATCTTGAAAAAATCAGGGAGTTTACAGGTTGGCTCCTCCTGCATCACGGGTCCCTGATGAGCCCTGGGACTGACGAGGACATGGTGGCGAATGACGCTGTGATCCGCCAATATAGGGGGATAAAGTGGAGATCCGACACAGTCTTCACCGGTAGGAGGGAGCTCTCCATTATGAATGGCTGGAGTTTCTTTACATCCTAGCTAGAGTTCACAACGAAGAGAGAGACGTTGCTCATCAAGATACCGAGAGAGCACCTCAAAACCTGTCTAAGAGGCTATTTTGTTGGATCCAAGTCATTCGTCCCTCTCACTTGGTGTACCAGAACCGAGGCAAGATTTTTGTAGAGCCTTATCTGCCAAGCCAGTTTGATTGACAGTTTAGTTATACTCAACTCTTGTTGGGTCACTCGAGCACTTCCCTCGGGTACAGTGGCAGTTTGCTTGATGGGGTCCGAACTTGGAGCTATTATAGCACCATTATCACTCAAGCTCGATTTTAGTTGCCAAGGGTCGGGGTAGTGCTAAGGATGTTGTATACAGCAATAAAGTACTATTGTACGACCAACGCCCTGTCGGCTGACTTTGTCCCAGAGATGAGTTACATCGAGGGCACCATGTTGATGCCTTCCGAGGAAAAGGGTTACAGAACGCCCAAAAAAGGTAAAGGGATCACTAGGCCCATGCTTGTGGAGTTGGACACATCAACCCGGAAAGGAGAGACGACGTCTCTTTCTGACGATCCTCTGCTTGTTAAGCAGAAGTCGAAGGCTGAGACACATCATGCTCGCTATTCCAAGAAGGCGAGGACTGATGTGGTCCCAGAGACGGGACCCGTGGCAAAGATTAAGCCCCTTTAAGGGGACTGCATGCGGAGAGGTAGGACCCCTTGCACTAACGGTTCCTGAAGCAGGGCCTGATTTAGATGCTATGGCGGTATCCGTAAATCCTCTTAGTTTGATTCTTTCTGGTCCTCTTTATAAATATCTCTCTTCTGGTCTGTTTGAATTGCAGCACAGGAGACAAAGAACCGTCCCCGATGAGCAGCCGCTTCAGTGATTTCTTAAGCTGAACTGGAAGAGAAAACCCCTCCAGAGTCCGATGTGGGTGCCTCAGAACCAGCACCTGAAGCTTCGGGAGCTCGGGGCTTGGATACGGCTTTGGTGGTGTAGCCTTATACCCCTTTGGAGCACATATCCATGGAAGACATAGAAGCTATGGGGGGAGACTATGATAATACTGGATGAACCACGACCTGCGCTACCTCCTTCTGGTACGTTATTTTGCAATTTTATAGGAGATCAGATTCTCTGGCTTCAGCTTCACATTCTCCACGCAAAATTAATTTTTGGTTGTTCTGGTCCTGCAGGCCCTACCTTTCCCATGCACATAGTAGACGTGGCCTCAGAGGAAGGCGTATAAGAGAAAGGGGTAACGAGCTTGTTAGAAAAAAGCCCCAACCTCTCCATCACTCTTCCGGAGGCGAGGAACATTCTGTCGTGCCCCCACTGAGCCCGTGGTGGAGGAGGTTCCTGTTGTTACAGGTCCTTTTGGTGTGGCGACTGATCTTCCAACCGTTGTCTCTGGGGGTTTTGTGATTGAAGCCTCTTCGGACACTGGGGTCGTAAGCTACCGCGATGAGGTCATTCCCCTTCTTGAGTTCGTTGGGTCAGTTTCTGAAGCTACCGTAACGCGGTCTAGAAATGGCATAATGGAGGGAGCCGATGCAGCGAGGTACCCCGTTACTTTTGTTCCCAATCTTGGTACTAATTCGGCATCCACGGCTCAGCTACCGGGTATCCAGGCCCTTCATGCGTCCATGAAAGATTGGCTTATAGACATGGCCGCTGGTTGCTCCTCTACTGCTGTTTTGCCTTCGAGATTTTTGAACATCGTTGTGTCGCCTGCTGCACCTGCATCCGCTTCTTCAATCTCGCCGCCTTTGACTCCGGCTATGTTAGAAGAAATTAACGAGACCGTCAGTTTTTTCATCCGAAACTTCCACATGTTCTTAAAGCAGGGGATCGACGGCGTATTGGAGCACAACAAATCTTTCGCCTGGGCAAGGCACTTTGCTGAGGGCGCGGTCCACTCTCTGAGGTGTATCCCTGGTTTAGAGAAAATGGCCGACTTTCTGGGCCATAAACTGAGGGAGGTGGAGAAATATCTAATAGAGCTACGGCAGTAACAGCAGGCGGACATGGGAATGCTGATCTTCCATGAATACAACGAATTCTCAAAGAAGGTGGAGACGGAGAAGGCCTTCTTTGCTTCGTCTATGGATTGGTTGCAGCGTGATCTCCGAATCTTATAGGGGAGGCATGATCGGTTGGACAATCTCAGAGAAGAGTGCCTCTCCCGGCAAAAGGACCTGATCGAGCAAATTAGACGGCTCCAGGTTGAGCTTGATGCAATGGAGAATAGACCGCGGGAGGCCCAGCTGGAAGAGGAGACTATCCGGATTGAGGCGATCTAAGTGGCGCAGAACATGGCTGGCGTTGAGGTTTCGGTGCAACAGCTAGAGGACAGACGCAAATCATACGCTAGCTACGAGGATCCCGAGGTTATGGCCCAAGATATTGAGCGTCGGGCCTGGAGGTGCCTGGATGGCCATATTTCTCGTCTCCATGAGTGGATAACAGCACCAGTAGTTCTCCTTTGCTTCTTGTGTCTTCATTTTGCCTTCGGGCTTGGGATCTTGACAATCCCCCAAAATATAGTTTTGCTTTCAATCTTTTTTTTGCGGAAAAAAATAAAAGTTATCCTATTTATTTTGTAATCCATTTGTGTTAGCTTTAGGTACGATATTAGCTTTAGGTATCGTATTAGAGGTAATATAAACGTAGTACAATACCGTAGTTTTTTAAGGATATCTCGCTAGGGAATCTTTGGTGGACCTATTAATTATTGCGCTTGAGGATGCAAGTAATAAGTTCAAAAATTATCCCTATCAGAGGTAATGTGGACGTGATAGGTTTTGTGGATCCATTACTTTTGCGCATGTTAGTGCAAGTAATAGGTTTGAAACAAGCCCTGCCAGAGGTGATATAGACGTAGTATTTTTTGTGGATCCATTACTTTTTGCGCACAATAGTAGAAGCAATAGATTTGGAACAAGCCCTGCCAGAGATAATATGGATGTGACAGTTTTTATGGACCCATTACTTTTTTTGCACGTTAGTGCAAGTAATAGATTTGGAAAAAGCCCTGCTAGAGGTAATATGGACGTGGTATTTTTTTTGGACCTATTACTTTTTGCGCCCGTTAGTGCAAGTAATAGATTTTGAACAAGCCCTGCCAGAGGTAATATGGACGTAGCAGTTTTTGTGGACTTAAAAACGCTGGTGTACCGTGGTGAGTACGGGTGATAAGTGGGGATGACAACCGATATCAGAGATAATATGGACGTGATGATCAATAGCCAAAACCTGGAAGGTTTACTCAAAGCTAATATGGACATGGCAAACTCGGCCGGGAAGAAATATTAGGACTGTAGTTCAGATGTAATATGGACATGAACCAATGTCCAAGATACTCACTGATGAGTGGTTTACTAAGTGTGGTCTATCCAAAAATAAAGATAGACCAGAGGATTGCTCCGCTGGGAAGATTGTTAGGGTGATAGCTCAGAGAAAATATGGACGTGAGCTAGAGTCTAATGAGAATAGTTTTTGGGTAGTCCATGCGGGAGTGCGCAAATGGACCTGAGGGCTGTTCCACTACGGAGCTTTTGAGGATCCATTACCTGTTGCATATTCAGGACTCCTGGATAAAGATGATGGCTTTTACGAGAATTTGTAAAGAAGGAGAAAATGTTGCACATAGGCACTTGTTGGGGATGAAGAACCTAGAGTGTAGATATGTATATTTGGGTTGTTCCGCTGGGGATAAGAGGAGTACAAGTCTAGTTTAGACATAGTACTTTTTTAGGAACTTGCCATTGATAGGCATCATAAGCAAGGCGTCATTGGGTTTCATTAGCCGGTAGGTGTCGTTGGAGAATACAGACTCCACGATAAACGGTCCCTCCTATTTAGGCTAAAATTTGTCGGTCGTCGTGTAGGTCATGACCATCGGTCTTCTCACGGTCAGGACGAGTTCTCCCACTTGGAAGGTTCTCTCCTTGACCCATCTGTTAAAGGCTCCTGAGTGACGCACTTGGTATATCTTAATGTCCTGCTGAGCTAAAAGATGCTCCTCGTCGAGTGCTTCTAACTCTTGTAGACGTCGGAGGTTATTATCGTCGACGGTTAATTGGTTGGAGAGGGCTACTCGAAGTGAAGGAATTTGGATCTCGAGCGGGAGGACCGCTTCTCACTCGTACACCAGAGAGAAAGGTGTGTTGCCAGTAGCTGTCCTGATCGTTGTGTGGTAGGCCCAGAGATATTCACCCAACTTCTAGTTCCAGTCACGCTTATTGGAAGACACAAACTTTTTGAGTAGCTTTATGATGGTCTTGTTGAAGGCTTCTTCCAGACCATTTGTTGTCGGGTTGTTGGCGGTTGACGCTACATTTCGAATCTGGTTTTGGTCGCAAAACTGGTAGAACACATGACTTAAGAACTATGGACCATTGTCGTAGATGATCCTTCGTGGCAAGCCAAAGCGGTATCTGACGTGATGCTTGACGAAGCTAATCACGTTCGATATTTTTACTTCAGCGAGCGGAACAGCTTATGTCCATTTGGAAAAATAATCGATTATAGCCAGGATGAACCGATGCCCTTTAGAAGAAGGTGGACTGATTGATCCGATAATATCCAGCCCCATGCTTCAAAGAGCCAAGATGCATCCGTTGGGTGTAGAAATTCTGAAGGCTGGTGGATGAAGTTTACGTGGATTTGGCACGTCTGGCATTTTTTTGCATAATCAATGGCCTCTACTACCATCGTCGATCAATAATAACCCATTCTCCGAAGACGGTCATGTAGCTTTGGGTCGGGTTGGTACGTGCCGCAAACGCCATCGTGAGCTTTGCGGAGGGCCTGCTTCGCTTCTGTATTCGATATGCATCATAACAGATGGCCGTCATAGGACCGACGATACAATATTTTGGTAGCTTTATCATAATAGAACTTATGATCGGTGTGGCTTCCTTTGGGTTCTCAGAAAGAATTCTATAGACCGCGTAGTCAATGAATAGAAGCCTCCAATCTTGGATATCAGTGTGTACTTCTGCCACGTAGCTCAGACATAGGCAGAGGTTATTGTTTGGGCAGACCAGCTCTCGACCAATCACTGTGATTAGTTCATGGGTGTTGTCTGGAACTGCCAAGGAGGCAGCGAGGCCGGCTAGGGCATCAGCCTCAACGTTCTGCAGCCGAGGGACGTACTCAATGAAGAATCCCTCGAAGGTTGAGATGATGCCAAGCGCAGCTTGGTGGTAAGGAATCAGGTCTTCGTGCCATACTTGACTGACTATTAATTTGGAGTCATTGTAGGCCTCCAGATACTCCAGGCAAAGACACCAATGTAGTCCCTGACGAGCTGTAGCAGGAATTTCTGATCCTCATCAGTCAGACTTTTGCTGATGAAGATAGGTTTAGGGGAGGATTCGTCGCCCAGATTGACTTGTACGACTTTGTCCTCGGTAGGAGGTTCTCGTTGTTCGAACTGCATTTCACATTGTGCGTCTAGACGTTGGGCCCACGGTTCTACTTCGAAGAGTTCCGATAGATTCTCGTTGTCTTTCTCAGGGTCAGCTGACACCATGTTGGCAGATAATGTCTGCTTGAGCATCTCCCCGATACTGACGTCGGAGTCCCAAGAGGAAGACTCTGAAGAGTGAGAGTGTAACCACTACAAAAAAAAAAGACTTTTTTAACAATTTTTTCCCATCAAAAAAGAATTTTCTTGACGATTTTGGATCCGTCTTCTAAACCAGAGTTAAGAAAAGTCCCCACTTTTCTTGGTGGTTTCTAGTTTTGTTTACTTGATGGTTTTAAATCAAGTAAAAAAAAACTATCTTGACGGTTTAAAACCGTCAAGAAAATATAGAAAAAAATCATCAAGGTAAATGAAAACTTTTCTTGAATGTGGTCTAGATGACGGGTAATGACCGTCAAGAAATCCTTTTCTTCACGGGAAAAAACCTTCAAGGAAAATATTTCTTGATGTTTAAAAACCGTCATTAAAAACTCTTTCTTGATGTCTAAAAACCGTCAAGAAATGATGTTTTGTTGACATTTTACAATCGTCAAGAGAAACACCTGTTTGTAATAATATCAATATATTCTAAAATTCAGTTACCAAATAAACATAATATCAATATATTCCAAAATATCGCAAACATCAAAGAACTATAACGCACAATTTTTATATTAACAAATTCATGTTCGTACACCACAAACATCCAACCACAACCAAATAACCAAAATATACAGTTTGTACGTATCTTAAACATCTAAAACCAATTTATACAAGTAAGCCAAAATACATCTGAACCCGGAGCACATCTCTCCCATCATAGTACAACCTTTATTTTCTATGTAGTTCCTAAGAGCACAAGAGAAATAGATTTAATCAATATGTGTGTTTGTACAAACTGATATAAACTGTATTAGAGAACAAGTTAAAAAATAAAATTTTAGCATATATCAACTGTATAAAAGAGTATCGGCTTAATGCAAAACCTATGCTCGAAAAACTGAAAACTGAATATATCAACATATAAGAAAACTCATAAATGATCTTTTTGGAGAAATTTTTAGGACTCGGGCATTTCAGAACTCAAATGAAACAAAATAAGGCTTGCCCTGGCTCTTTCACATTTGCTCACATAACTCTCCCTGCTCTTTAGTTGGAAGCACACACACAGTCTTCACTTTCACTCAAAGACACTGGTTGACACCTGCTTCTACTGAAATTTGACACTCACATGCACAAAATTGATACACATGCACTCCCAGTTCTGATACCACACTCAGACAATTAGGTACGTACATTCACATACACACTCACTACACCTACACTGTGTCATGGATCCTTGATATAATTTTAAACACTGGACTTAATTAACCTTGATATAATTTCAACACTACTGATCTGGTATACCTAAAAGCTCCAGCAAATGCAAGGGTTGTATTAGTTACCTTTAGTTTCTTAGATTTAGTTTCCTTGAGCATATAGGGCTGCATATTATATACAAATTGCTTATGCTCTGCTATATTCATCTATAAATAAGCTAGAATTTATAGAATACTAAACTTGAGCATATATGCTAAGCTTGATTTGGACTGAACTAAGCTTGAAAAAAGCCTAATGAACAATAAATAACACTTAAAGATGCCTACCATCAGGTATGCTCCATCGTCAAGCCAGTGGTTCTCCTTCAAAACTCCATGACCACTAGTTTCCATGGCCAAATGTGATCTTCATCAACAGAATTCTACCAAATTTGGCATCAGTTCCGTTTTCTATGTCCAACTTTAATTAATTACCTGTTGTTATCATAATTATATGTATTGTGTGCATAGCTACTTCTTTACCTATATTATCATCAGTGGGTATAAGTCCAACCTGAATTAGAAATACTCACTTAGTACTAAATCAATTGTAAGTGCCACATACAATAATTTATTTATTATCCAGTTTTGCTAATAAAAAAGAATTACATTCCCAAGTATTCTGGAGCATTCATGCCATTGCTCACATAGAAATTGAAACACACAGGAACAGAAACCAATCCTGGAAAGAGCCGAAAGCTCTGACTAAGATGGTACAAACATAGGTTTCACTTGACCAAGCAAACCATGAATATAAAATAATATAAATTCCTATTTATAGGAATTAAGAAATATTATCTTGTTTCACATTAACTGATAATCTACTTCTCAAGTGTTTTCCAGGCATGCATATGAATATTTTCCATTAGCTCCCATTGGTTTCCCTAATAAATCCATGCATATGAATATTTACCATTAAACCAATAGTATTCAACTTTCCTAATATACATTATGTTTTTTGTATGTAACAGGAGATTGGATACTTCGAAAACTGGATGAAGGTATTGGCTAATATCGGTTGGTATCACTAATTTCCTGCTGAAACTTAGCCAATACTCACCTTCAATGGCCAATACAAGCTTGCACCTGCTGAAACCGTATTTTGGGCCGACCTTCGAATAAGGCAGCACCAAACCTGATATGGCAAGGCCGAAACTTATCATTTCCGGCAGACACTTAAATCTTGTAAAAGATAATAGTAATATCTAAGAAAATTATAAATACCACCATCTAGTTCTCATCTCTAGTCTAGTTCAGGTCTTTTTCTTCCATTTCCTAATAGTAACATCTAAGACCATCAACATATGCGCTTCCTACAATGATCTTGTTTTAACAGCTAGCTGAAGCTTCAAACAGATGAAACCACACAGTACTAAACAAAATTTACCTTACCCACTAAATTCTCACCTAGCTCTAAATAAAGCATATATCATTATGCACTTATTTGTCCTCCATAAAGCTCCAAACTCCCAATTTTAGCTCCAATGCACTACGGTGCAGATCTCATACTAGGTTACTAGGTGGAGAATTTCAAAGATGTCTCCCTGCTTTCAATTACTGTTCATTCATCTGAATATTGCTGCAAATTACAGTAAAGTTCAGCAAAGTGTTGAAGTAAAAAAAAAAAAGAATATTTCATAAGATATCATTGGTTAATCTTGGGTGTAATATGAAAAGGAGTATCAAAATTCTAAGAACCAAAATAGATCAACCAAAAACCTGCCTCCATGAAAATGAAAAATCAAACACACCGTGCATCCACAAACCCTTGCTTAAAAGGACAAAGGCCTGAAAGAATAAGAGTGGATTTACTTGTGAATAAGTCAGTAATAATTGGTGGAGGTAAGGATATAGTTGAGTTACATATATGACTTAGAAGGCAAGCAAGTGGGATATCTAGGCTGTAAGGTTTTCTATATGCTGAAATGATCCCAACTTCTTTTTCCAGTGTCCTATTTAACCTCATTAGTGTAAATCTTCCTACAGGACCTCATCAATATGACACAGAGAAGAAACACTTAAGAAGCTAGTAAACAATTTAGATAATAAGCGATAAATAGAAACTTATCCCACAAATACCAGAATAAAATAACATCTAATATATCTGAAAATATGATCATTTTTTTGCCTTTGTTCCTCAAAAATGCTTGTTCATGAAAAATTGCATCTGAAGCTTTGAAAATGTCATGAACAAGAAAAACTCGAACCCTCTGACCATTTTCAGATAAAATAAAACGAAACATATCTTCTGTGTCATAAGCCACAGAGCGCATGTCTAAAGATTTGTCCCAAGACATCGACGTTGGCCCTTGAGGTAGAGTCATCAAGAACTTCACTTGCCAATTTTGACCACTCTTTTGAAATTGCTGCTATCTGTAACTCCAAGTGTTGGATAATGTAAAGAAACAAGAGTTAGCACAAATAGAAATCCAAAAATTAACTTAGAAACTAATACATTAGACATATAAATAGAAATAACATCCATAAAGTAGCCATGATGCATCCAAGCAATATAATGATAACCTGGTGAAAGGAATGAATTTCAACCAATAATCAACACGCTGATAAACTAATAGAAATGTCAGTATCCACCAATATTACATTAGTGCCAGTTGGTTCTGAGTATATACAAGGTAGAATTATAATCTTATAGAAGACAGAGGTATAAGACATAAGTCAACAATATCTAAACAATTCCTTAATTTAGATATCAATAGTAAAAACATTTACAAATTAAAGGGTCTTATTTGAATTAATTAACTAAGAATATTAAGAATCTATATTTAAATAAAATAAATAATTTTAATTAATCTAAACTCACAACATTTTGATTTTTAGGGGAGGGGGTTTACAATTAAACAAGACAAAACTTGTACCAATAATAACATCAAAACCTGGAAGTGTATTTCTAGTTGATTGCTAAAGAAATAGACTAGTCCACAACTAGGTATAAAAATTGCCATATAACAATTCAATGCATTTGTAAAAGGAAAAAAAAGTATGCAGACTACTAATACAAAAAAGAGAACTTAAGTATGAAAACATGATGCTGCATAGAGTTGCAACTCAAGTAAGAAAGGTCACAACACAAGGCTAATTGGAAAGCTGAAGTAGAAGATACATGGTGTCATCAGCTCATAAAATCCTATTAGTTTTGAGGAACTATTTCTAAATCAAAATTCAACTAAAACATTATTTTCTCTCAAGATAATAGTCATTGATACTTAGTTATAAAAATAAATTTATTACACAAACTTGATGATAATAGCCATCACAAATTATGTCAAAATTTATGTCGAAAGTAATCCAATCATAACCCATAAACTTGAAACCAACACTTAATAGCACCCACATTATATTTTTTTCATCACATCCAAAAAAAGAAAAACATTTGAGAAGTATCAGAACCAATTACCTCTATTTGATACTTGAGAAGTATCAAAAATCAAAAAAATTGGTTAAAAATCACTAGTATCCAAAGCACTATATTACAAATCACAAATTAGATGTCTCTTTGTGCCTAAGAATGCCAATCATATCAAACAAAATTATTGGTTCCCCATACCCTTATTATGTTGACAGAATAAAGAAATTATCAATAAGTAAGAACACTACGATAATCTGTCGAATGTGATCCAGACTTCTAAATGCATCAAATAAGACATTTCGAGTACCCAGGGCGAGAATGGATGTAGAAGAATGAAACCTCTTTAGTAGAATGGCCTGTAGCGCATTGGCTGCCTGAACCTCGGAACCTTTGTGTATAAGAAAAGGAATATGAATTCTGACATGATGAACACAAGAATAAATGCTAGTAATTAAAAATATACTAGTCTAATCTTATATTCAATGCAAATTCAACATTAATAAATTATGAACATAGAAATGTGAAGATCTGAATAGCACAAGAATGTAGTGTTTCGAACATCAAAGCATAGTAATGGGTAAGAAATGATAAGAAGGGCAAAAATCTCACTATGCATAACTGAAATGGTTACAGTTCAAGTTTTGTATGTTAAAAATGTAATTACTAGCCTTACGAGCTTCACAAAGCCGACTAATCTCAACTTTGAAAGAGTACATACCGTAAATAAAATAGCATAATACAAAAAGACTACTAGATTACTAGTAAAAATTAGAAACTAAGCATCAAGATTAAATTTTGAGAATAAACTATATATTATGTCTTAACAAATCCAAATCCAATAAACTATTAAAACAGTTAAAGTTTTATATGAAGTTATATACTCTTCATTCTTTTCTGGTAATATTTTTTATTTCAATTATTTGTGCATTTCATATTATAGTATTATTTGAACATTGGTAATGGTCCTTTCTTTATGCAAGCTATTTGTTGCAATTGCCAGAGCCGATATCTTATTAGATTTCATGTTGCAGGACTGTACGAAGACATGATATTAGATCTAGAAGGAATTGGGATCATAAACATAATTGGTAAATGAAAGAACAGTCAGTATTCATGATCTTAGAGCTGTAAATGAATGAATTAAAGCATATGGAGCCTTACAAGCACAACAATGATCCATGATATTACTTGAAGTTTTTTTTGTTTCTATTGTTGTTGAAGCAAATCCATGAAGAAAGTTTGATAAGCAGTTTTTAAATACAAAAATTAAGAAAATCGTTCATCTCCCTTAATTGTGCATCAAGAAAATTGCATAGAAATAGTGACAGAATGAATTGCAACTTCATATAAAAAAATTACGTCTATTTGTGCATGTATATGGCACCATTGAAAAAATGCTATAATCTCAGATGCATAAATTGGTTTCATTCCTAAACAAGAGTTTGTAAGTTACCATGAAACAAAGTTGTGAACAAATTAAACATGTAGATGCCCATTGATTGTCCACATTTTAAAATTATCATCTAACTAAGCAAAAGAAAAAGCAGTCTTACAGTTCAAAATTGTCACTTAGTTCGATGTTGGAGCTGTCTATCTAGAGCTCGCGCACAGGAGTAGGACTGCTCTGGCCGGCCTTCCTCTTCACATAGGTATCCCTCCTGACTTCCATCGCTCCAAACGCAGCCTTGTTGAAGGCCTTTGGCTTAGGGAGGAAGAGGCCGACCGCCACCTACAACCCTTTGTTATAAGGCTCTATCACCGCCTTCGTGCCAATATGAACTATCTAGGCCATCAGCTGTTGCCCTATGATAAACTCCAAAGAAAAAGTATAAATTAAAAAAATTAGGCATCTTAAATTAGGAAATTGGTATTTTCCTACTATTACAACATTTGATCAAGCACCTTGTGGTTGCAGGATTTCGAGTCTCCATGTGAGCATCAATGGAGTCAGAGCTTCTCCTGGACCCTAAATAAAAGATGAGAAAGAACACTATCTCCATGGCGTATTAGAAAGAACATCCATAGTTATTGGAATATAAAATTGTACTTATCTTTTCAGGAACCAGGAGTGGCAAGAGATCGAGATTGAGGATGCGGAGTCACAGCCTCAGAGCTTGGTTGAGTCCGTTGGTTGACCTTGATAATGGCATGGAGGACTCGGTAATACACCATGAGTACTCGAGATGTCAGGCGGTTGAATGCAAAGTCTCCACAACAAAGACTCAGACGACAACGGTGGGGTACTAGGGAGGATCTCGGCTTTAGATTTGACGAGGTCCCGGGCGGCTCCAGGCATGCATCAGATCAAGGTTCAGTCGAGGCCTAGGGTTTGGAGAGTTGTGGAAGGGAAGGAGAGGAGGCAGCGGTGGACGGAGAGAAGGTTGATGGTGGCTAAGGTTTCAGTAGAGAATTTGGGGAGGAGGAAGAGGAGGTGGTGGAGGAGAGCAGCCATGTTGAGAAATAGAGAGAGGATGGAGAGAAGAGAGCTCGCGAGAGAAATGAGAAAATGAAGCCAAATGAACTGAGCAGCAGCCATTAAATTGAACGCAGAACCGTCAACATAGAATCTATATTAAAAAATATTCAAAAAAATTACGAAAATACCATCTGAAATGTTCGTGATAATTTTTTCTCACATGCATTACTTGACGGTTATTTGCAGCCCGTCAAGTAATATAATGGGTTTTTTTTTTTTGACGTTCATCTAAACCGTCAATGAATATGGTCAAATTTTAATACTTAACAAAAAAGAGATATTTTCTTGACGTATGTCTAAAACCGTCAAGATAACTGCTTTCCTTGACAGGTTTGACCATACGTCAAGAAATTGACCGTCAAGAAAGACAATTTTTTTTGTAGTGGTTAACTCATCTTCTTCATTCGAACCATCAGGGGTTGTTGGAGGTGTTACATACCCTAAGCCATGCTTGGCCTTATGGTAGTAGTCTTGGAATTTGCCTGCAGGAGCAGGCAAATGCAGAGGCAGCCTTCGGCCTTTGTCGTAGTTTAAGTCCTTAGTGGCCTTCAGATCGTGCCCCATCTTCTGGATAAGGTGCTTGGCTTTAGAGATATACCGATGGAGTGACATTTTGCCGGTATCGGGCTATAGATCTAGTTCCTCGGGGATGAAGGATCGAGGCACTCTACTCTACTGAAGATGATGAGTCGGTCTCCCCTCTTCCTAGTTGGGACTAGGAAGTGAGAGTTTTAGCCGGTAAGAATCCGATTTATAGCATGGGTGGTGGTCACTTGTGCCTGCAGGTGCAAGTCCAGACCTTGCTCCATGGAGTACAGTGTGCTTATGTGTGCAACTTCAGAGTAGTTCAAAGATAGCCCTTTATTCATAAAGTAAGGTATCTTTTCTCCGAAATTATATCATCGAGGGAAGGGACATATACGTGAGAATCTACGTACTCCTCTAGCTCGTCCTTCCCGCGATCTACCCCAACACGAGTGGCAACTTTGGAGATTTTCTACATAGCTTTACTACCAGAGGCTCAGACACGGTAAGAGGTAACATAACATCATTCGGCGGTCAACTAGGCCTATGAAGGCAAACGACCAGCGGTTCGGGTGTAGTGGATTGTGCCGAATCTTCTTTTGGCGATTAACTTGGCCTATGAAGGCAAACGACTAGTGGTTCGGGCGCCTTCCTGCACAATTATACAATAAGGGGGGAGGTTGTGTCAGGAGCTCACGCCTTTAGATGTACTCTCAAAGATTCGTCTGATGTTGTCCCGTCCTCTGCCTCATCGTCAGCTTCATTACCACCTTCATCTTGGTGGACTTGCTTGTATAAGAGTGCATCGGAGTAGTAGGCCTCGATCCCTTTGAAAGGATCGACATCTACAAATTTCGTCTTGACCATGCCATGATCGTCCACGTACTTTAGACATTGGTATAGGGTTGATGACACGATCATGTATTTGTGTATCCATGGCCGTCCCAGCAGGACATTGTAGGATACGTCTACGTCTATGACGTAGCAAGTGACCTCAGTTTTTAAGTCGCCAATTTGACATTTCAGATGGATCTTTCCCAGAGGTTAGCTCTTCCTACATTGAAACCAGTGATGGCAGTATTGGTGGTTGTCAGATGATGTATCGGAATGCCCAAGGCCTGAAGCAGACTCTGTGGGATGATGCTGATTGACGAACCGGGATCGATGTGCATCCGATCCAGCTTGATGGCACCAATGTACCCTGTGTAGTACAGGGAATGATCATGCCGGTTATTTTTTAGCAACACATCCTGTTGCAAAAATGTGATATTGGACACCGCTTTTGTCACATTGTTGCAGTCGGGGCATGCGGCAGGATCCTCTACTGACGACTTGACTTGCGCTAGGTGGGCATCAATATTTTATAATGCCCCACTCAGACCGTTTTGGGTGTCTTTGGAGAGTCGAAGAAGCTCAAACAGTGACAACTTTGCTGGGGTATTGGCAAGTTAAGCTAAGGCGTCAAAGTTGTAGGACTTTTCCAGCCCCTGAGCCATTTTTTTACGCAATGGCTTATCGAAGCGACCCTCTTTCTGTTTGGACTTGTCCGCTGGTGGGGGTTGAGATAGATCTGGATCAGATATGACAGGTGCAGTAGTTGGAAGTACATTATCGTCGGGAGCCTTATAATCTCGCTGATAGGCAAGGCCCGACCTGGTTTCCCCTGCCCAGGCCTCCTCAACGGTGGGAGAAACCATATGACAAGACTTGGTTTTTCGTGCTTTAGACTTGACGGCGGAAGGCGCTGCTTGCTGCATCAAGTCTGGGACAAGATTCGAGTGGACCCATAAGATCTCGCCTCGAGGTGTAGTAAGTGGTATCAGTCCGGCTGCTTGGTCGCTATCTGGTGGAAGATTGACTACCTCCATTATTGCCCTCAGGATCGGAATGACTCCGTCCTGGGCTTCCGTCTCAGAAAAGTTACCGAACTAAAGGGACACCATATTGGCGGCAACTGTCTTGTGGTCGAAGTCCAAGGTAAGGGCCTAGATGTACCGCTTGAGGGTATAGAAGCCCTTCGTTGCATGGTGAACGTAGCGATGGTAGTGGCAGTATTTTGGATTGTTCATCTCGGCTGCCTCTACAGGGCGCTTGACGTCGGAGAGCCAAAGCTTACCACCCTTCATCAATACGTCCAAGATGGGCATGACATCGTCATCTTCGAAGGAGTAAGCCTCTTGGGACTTTGGAACCTCAGTCAGCTTTTCTTGGGCTTCTTGGTTAAGTTGGCCACCATGGCCTGCTTCTATTTTCCCTCGCGGACGCTGTTGTCGTTGTTATTATTGTTGGGACATTTTCCCCTATCATCTGCAACATGGATCTGTATTCCCAGGAACCGGACGTCTTTGACCTTCTTTTTAGTGTCGACAGCGTTGATGATGAATGATGTTCAGTCTTTGAATTGACTGTCGCCCATCAAGAGGTTGACTGTCGACAGTAGATTCCTGTGGCACATGTCCATGAGTATGGACTTAGGATTGCCTGGAGGCAACCTCAGTACTGCTTGGCAAAAATGCTCGATATAATTTTGGACGAGTTTTCTTTCCCCTTGGGTGACATCCATCAGGGAAGACATCGTCATGTCGCTTCCACCGTCATAGAATCTTTTGAGAAAAAGACTCTTGGAGTCGTCAAACGATGAGATACAGTTGTCTTGTAGGCTGCAAAACCAGTCGAATACGACCCCGGATAATGACCCCATAAATATCTTGGTGAGAAGTGCATCACTACGAGGTAGTTGCCCCATTGTAGTCTCGAAATATCTCATGTAATGACGGGGAGAAGTCTTCCTGTCGAATTGGTCCAGGTTGAAGGATTTGTACTTTGGCGGGTACGGAACATACCTTCACTCGCGGGGTACGGTTGTCGTATTCCGAGCTCGCGCAGTGAATCCCGGTTGCCCATAGAATCTAGGCGAGCCCAAAGTTTCTGGATTTTCCTCATTGCTTCTTTGGCTTCGTCTCCCGCGGAAGGCGCAGATGAACCATATAGAGGATAATTTTTTACTATGGGTGGAGCGGTTATGTCGGAGTGTGTTAGTCTAAGGGTCCAAGCTTGCTTGTCTGGAATCCCTCGTTGGTTGGGAGGCTACACTTGCCTTGATGTATAGCACTGCTTGGGTCAAGGCTTTCATTAATTAGCTCATGGTCTACATCATGGCCTCGAGGACCTCGAGACATTGCCGATCACTAGGGACTTCATGCTCGTCCTCCGCCATGTATGTCATTCTTGCATGAGAGAGATGGACGGGACAATAGACGTAGCACTTTCTGCTTCGGACTCTTGCAACGAATAGTCGTCAGGGAAGGTTGGAAGTATCGTGCCATGTTCAGACTCAGAGGGAGTACTACCCCCAACGTAGGAGGCGGCGTCTTCTTTCCGGGGGTGGCTACCCTCAGGGACTTCAACATTTGTTCCTTGGGAATCCTTATCTCCTTGGAACGCCGGATTATCTTATAGGTCCGGGGGATTACTACCCCCAGCTTGTGTGACCCCCAGGGGTCTTGAGGAAGAGCTACCCCTAGCAACTGATAGCTTCTTCTTTGAGCGGATGTCCTAAAAAACTCCTTTTGTAGGCCCCACTACTAGTCATCCTGGTAATCGCCTTCTCAATACGCTGGTTGAGATTGACGGACTAGAGGTGCTGGACTTCTTCCCTCCCAAGGTGGAAGGGACTTTATGAGCAGAATAACATGAGGCAAATGATATCTCATCCTTCTCGGGTGTTTGCACCTGATCCTTGGATTGTTGTTGGATAGGTGCCATCGAGTGCAGTCGTTGGAATACCGACTGCTTGCTTGTAGGTACTGCCACTTTGTTGTAGCAGCAGTTGATAATAATTTTAGCACAGTGATGTCTTAGGGAGGATACCTCACATGCCGTTGCTGCCTTCCTCGCCCTGCGCTTGTGACTAATCATATTGCGTAAGTCAGGAGAGAGCTGACTCAACTTTGCACTCTTTTTGTGAGTACGGGTAGACCGGGTGCACGGGTGCGAGGGTATTATTTTTGCTCCTTAATCTAGGGTTCGTACAAGAACTTTCTCTAGATCGTTAGTGGAAGAATTTTGAGATAGACCTTGTCCATTTGCAGCCGAGGGCTGGACGCACGGGTTGGTCTTATACAGCTTTCCATCAGGGGCCCACGTCACAGTTAGCGGTGTCCTCCGATGGTCAGCCGAATGGACAATTGCTTGAGCATGACGATCTCGTACTGTCCTAGACTTCTTCGACTTAGCACCCGTAGACGCATTGTACAAAGAGTCCAAATTTGGGTTTTTACAATTCTCAGCATAGCACATAGGGTCAGCACTGCGTGAGATTCGGTCAAAAATAGAGGTTCAGTTACTGCCAGAGTCGCATCCAGCCATCTTCCTACGGTCGTCAACCGATGTAGCATAGTGAGTCTTATGCGGCCTCCTCCTTGACCGCATAGAGCTTGCATCAGCGCTCGAACGTCTGACATCGTAGTATTTTCTTCTGCCAGAGTCAGGCTAGGATACCGCATGGACTACCTGAGGGGACGCTTGGCGAGCGCCTTCAGCAACAGGGAGAGAGGCGGGAAGCACAAACTCCGCAGTTGGGTGAGACGTGGTGGCTACCCACGTCCTGCAGGTCTTTAAGTGGTGAGCACATTTCTGGAAGAGGCTGTCGCATAAGCAGTGGATGCATGATGTGTCATCCCTGCAGCAGAGAGAGAGAGAGAGAGAGACGGGGAGCGCCTGCTCCGCAGTTAGGTGAGGTACTGTGGCCTTTGCTACTTGCGTCCTACGGGTCTTTTTGTGCTTTGCTTGCCTCGGAGAAAGTCTCGCGCTATCCCTAGAGAGCATATCCTCGAAAGCCTGCTGGTTGAAGCGGACCACCAGCATCCTTTGAGTGGACCTGAGCTTGGTTGTGTCGGATTGTGCCACAGCTTTCTCATCAGTGGAGAAAGACATCCCCAGTAGAGTCGCCATCTTGTTCGCCATTAAATTCGAAGGTTCTAGAAGAGCTTGATTTAATTAACAAATGAAAGAAAGTACAAAGAGGTCATGGACGAACAATATAAGTACAATATTTTTGATCTGGGGTGTGACAATGGACAATGAGTGCTATGACGTCTCCTTTACTCCGTAGATGATCTGATGCAGGGTGAGAAAGCTTACATTCTCTCTTCGCTCATCTCGGTATGCTCTCTCTCTGTATTGGCCGGGGGTGGTATGCTTTCTCTCTAAAGCAGAAAAAAGCCAGCCCTTAGAACGTTCAAGTTGCTCATATTTATAGCCATCGTGCTGATGGGCTATGGGTGCCGTATATGCCTCTGTTTGGTGGCCACATAAGACTCCTTCAATAAAATATGGTTGCAACTATCACCGTATGCCATAGGCCGATTGTCACGTGGTCTTGGTTGAGATATCATGTTGAAGAGATCTCGGGGTTGTTATCAACCCGTTGTGGGCGTGACTTGGTCAGCTGGACACGTAGTCAGCACCAACTGTGCGAAAATCTCTACAGTTTTAACGAAAATATCTTGTGAGCTGGAGGCCGTATAGCAACTTGGCTGCATTATGGCAAGGCCACATGGGTCTTGTATCCGCATACGTGCTCTCGTTTGGGCCTTGGTCGAATGGACACTTCTAGCCTCATTGTGGCGAGACTGCAAGGACTAGCAAGGACACAGCAAGGACCAACAAGGACCAACAAGGACACAACAAGGAGGGCCTATCAGACGTCCTTTGGCACAGCAACAGCAGTACCAGCACAGAGCAGGACTGTACCAGATTTCGGAGAAGCCCCACTGCAATTACTGTGGGAAACGCGGGCACATTTCGAGAGACTGTCGGACTCGTTTGAGACAATGTATGAGGTATGGTTCCGGACAGCATATGGCGAGAGACTGTCCAATGCAGCAGACAATGACACTTCCACCGCCAATACAGAGGCTAGCACTCCCAGCACTGAAGCTAGTTCAGCAGATGACTAGACCAGGAGTACCTCCACCCCCAACAGCCGGAGGATTTCAGCGAGGACCACCGCTACCTACTTAGGAGGATCAGTACACGAGGGCCAGTCATGGATTACCACAGAGGAATGGGCAAGCTTTTGCACTAGAAGTGGATGACATAGAATAGAAGATCGATGTCATAGCAGGTATTACTCTTGCTTTTACTTTTCCTGCGGTGATATTATTTGATACGGGAGTCACCCACTCGTTCATATCTTCTAGTTTTATTGCCAAACACAATATTGCCACTACACCTTTACCTAGTTATGTTAGAATTCTCACCGGAGGAGGAGTTGTACCTGTTAGTCAAATTTGTAGATCGTGTCCTGTAGCGATTCATGGCAGAGGGATGAACGCTCGACTCTTAGTCCTTCCTATGCCAACTTTTAATATTGTGCTTGGGATGGACTGGCTAAGCAAGTACCACGCTTTCTTCGACTATTTTGGAGGAAGCATTCTTTTTTAAGGTACCATGCTAGCCTGAACTTGAGTTTGCACGAGGATCCACAGAAGCCCTTGATGGTGTGCAGCTCGCAAGGACGATGTTATTTATCACCCTATTATTTCAGAGTTTCAAGACGTTTTTCCAGAGGAATTGCCAGGCCTAGCCCCAGACAGAGACGTAGAGTTTTCGATTGAATTAACACCAGGAGCAGCACCCATAGCGTCGCATGTTTATAGATTGGTGAAGAAGGAGATGGATGAGCTGAAGACACAGTTGAACGAATTAGAGAAGAAAGGTTTTATCCGACCGAGTGCATCACCCTGGGGAGCACCAGTGTTGTTTGTACCAAAGAAGGATGGGTCAGTGCGTATGTGCATTAACTACAGAGCCTTAAATGCAGTGACCGTGAAGAATAAATACCCATTGACACGCATTGATAACTTATTTGATCAGCTTAGTGGAGCCAAGGTGTTCTCAAATATAGACTTGAGATCGGGATATCACCAGGTGAATGTATGGAAGCAGGACATTCCGAAGACCGCATTCAGGACAAGATATGGACACTACGAGTTTCTGGTCATGCTATTTGGGTTGACCAATGCTCCAGCTATCTTTATGGACTTAATGAATCGAGTATTCCATTAGTATTTGGACCAGTTCGTAGTCGTCTTCATAGATGCCATACTTGTCTATTCGAAGAGCCACGAGGAGCACGAGAAGCACCTGCGGATTATTCTGGAGACATTGAGGAGAGAGCAGTTATATGCGAAGCTCAGTAAATATGAGTTTTTCTTGGACAGAGTTTTATTTCTTGGGCATGTCGTTACGGGAGATGGTATTTCTGTTGATCCAGAGAAAATCTCGGCAGTCGAGACATGGCCAGTTCCTAAATCAACATCAGAGGTGAGAAATTTCCTTGGACTTGCGGGATATTACCGACGGTTCATGGAGAACTTCTCAAGGATAGAAGCACCTATGACTTGGTTGACGTGCAAGGATCAATAGTTCGTATGGACCGACGAGTGTCAAGCCGCTTTCGAGGATTTGAAGAAGCGACTGACCACAGCACCAATATTGACTATTCCATCAAGATTAGGAGGTTATGTGATTTACAGTGACGCATCAGGAAAATGATTGGGATGCGTGTTGATGCAGCATGGCAAGGTGATTGCATATGCATCTAGACAGTTACGAGTGCATAAGAAGAATTATCCAACTCATGACTTGGAGCTTGCAGCAGTTGTTTTTGCTCTGAAGCTATGGAGACATTACTTATATGGGGAATGAGTGGAGATCTATACAGACCACAAAAGCCTTAAGTACGTCTTCACGCAGAAGGATTTAAATATGAAACAACGTCGATAGCTTGAGTTGATGAAGGACTTTGAGATAGAGCTACATTATCACCCAAGCAAGGCTAACGTTGTAGTAGACGCGTTAAGCCGGAAACCAACAGCTTACTTTTTGACAACACGGAGGGAATTATTGGAGGACTTACAAGAGCTTGGCATAGAAGTGATATTACCCAGAGCAGATGGGACATTTGCCAATTTACAAGTACAGTCATCACTAGTAGAGAGGATCAAGGCAGCTTTGCCTACGGATGCCAAATTCAGGAGATTAAAAGAAAGGACAGAGGCCAGAGAGCAGACATGATTGCGCATTCATGATGATGGGATATTACGATGTGGTGATCATCTATATGTTCCCAATGGAGAGATTCGACAGGAGCTGATGGCAGAAGCTCATAGTTTGATGTATTCTATTCATCCTGGAGGCACCAAGATGTACCTTGACTTACGAAAGCACTTTTGGTGGCATAGGATAAAAAGAGAGAGAGCTCGCTTTGTAGCTAAATATCTAGTATGTCAGCAGGTAAAGGTGGAGCATCAGAGAACAACAGAGTTATTGCAACAACTTCCGATTTCAGAGTGGAAGTGGGAGCACATCACTATGGATTCGTCATGGGTTTTCCCAAGAGTCCAAGTGGAAGAGATGCAGTATGGGTAATAGTGGATCGACTCACCAAGTCAGCCCATTTCTTGCCTTTTAGAGTTGGCCAGTCTACAGAAGCTTTGGATGACTTATACATGAGGCAAATCGTGAGATTGCATGGCATATCGGTCAGTATTGTATCAGACAGGGATTCATGTTTTACATCGTACTTTTGGAGAAGCATGCAAGAGAGTCTTGGGACTCGTCTGAAGTTCAGTACATCTTATCACCCGCAGACAGATGGGCAGTCCGAACGTACTATTCAGACACTGGAGGATATGTTGAGGGCTTGTATGTTAGACTTTGGAGGATCATGGGAGGACCACCTATATCTTGTGGAGTTTTCTTATAACAATAGCTATCAAGCGAGTATCCAGATGGCTCCATTTGAAGCATTATATGGGAGAAAGTATAGGTCTCCCGTGTGTTGGAGTACGTGGGAGAACGTCAGATTCTGGGAACCGAGTTGGTGGTCAACACCGTTGAGACAATAAAGAAGATACAAGGACACTTGCGAGCAGCGCAAGACAGGCAGAAGCAGTAGGCAGACCTTCATCGTCGTCCCTTAGAGTTTAAAGAGGACGATCATGTCTTCTTGAGGATATCACCTACTAGAGGCACCATTCGATTTGGAGGGCATGGCAAGTTGAGCCTAAGGTATATTGGACTATTTGACGTGCTAGAGAGAGTGGGAGAAGTGGCATATCGACTCGTACTACCACTTTTACTTGAGGGAGTGCATGATATATTTCACGTATTATAACTCAGGCGATTTATGGCAGAGAGCAGTCATGTTCTCGACCATTCCGGGATCACCATTGGGCCAAGCTTGTCATACCAAGAGTAACCTGTGGAAATTCTTGATCATCGAGAGAAAGTGTTGAGGAACCAGTCGATTCCCTTGGTCCACGTGGCATGGAAACATGGCGCGCCAGAAGAATCCATTTAGGAGCGCGAGGACGACATACGCAAACATTTTTCGTACCTATTCGTAGACCAAGGTATGAATTTACTTTGTTAATTTCTACCTTACACCCTCCTTGACTTTCTATCGTGGCTTTGTTTTAATTTCGAGGACAAAATTTTTATAAGTTGGGTAGAATGTAAAACCCCTAATTTTAAAAACAGTATTAATTATTTAATTTATTTATAGTATTTATTAGTTAATTAGAAGAAATAAAATTTATTAAATTTTATTTCTAGGTAATTATGCATTTAGAGATTTATGGAGCAACTATCATTTTACCTTAATTTATTTCATGTAAGAGACCTTGTGGACGGTTGAAAGATTATTTTTTATAAACAAATATAATTTTTTATAAATTATATATATATATATATATATATATATATATATATATATATATATATATATATATATATATATATAAAAGAAAAGAAAGAATAAAAGAAAAGAAAGAAAAAGGAAAAAAATGAAACCCTAACCCATTTCCTACTACCCAAACCCGCCTAACCCCTACCCAAACCTGCTATATCCTAACCCTCCTAAGAAACAACAGCTATTTCCCCCCCCCGCGCGGGGCCTTACCCCCCCTCTAAATCTTCACACACACACACACACACACACACACACATATATATATATATATATATATATATATATATATATATATATATATATATATATATATAATCCTTATAAACCCTAATCCTAAACCCTTACCATCCTCTACTCGACCCTGCACTACCGACCACCGGAGCCACCGCCGCCGCCGCCGCCGGAGCAGCCGCCCAGCACCGTCGCTCGCCCCACGTCCGCGACCCCCGCGCACTGCAGAAATTTACAGCAGCGAAGTCATGTTCACGCCCCGATTTTCGTTCTATCGCTCGACCAAATTCTACCCCGTCTTCACTAGTATGTTCACGACCTATCCCTCTTCCAACATTGTGTATTAGTTTTCTTCGAACAGCACGTAATCCTAGGTAAAAACTGAGACCAAGTTGGAGAAAAACGACAACTTTTAATCTCAAAAAACTACTGTAACCACCCACGTTTAAGGACTTGTATCTCCCACCACAGAGATCCAAACTTAGAAATTCATTTTGCTATGTGAAGATCACCTAACCCAGATTATTTTTTGTCAATTACAATATTTTATTTGATGCTGTATGCAGAATTATACTGGGTTAAAAATCACAAAAAAACTGTTTTTGAAATTTCAAAATTTGTGATATGGAGCGCGCCCCGCCAAACGGGACCGCCCCGTCGTGTACCAACTGCACCAAAAGGCACGTATGGTATTTTCAGATGTGTGAGATTTCGCGAAAACTGATTCGGACGCGTGTGCGCGTCAGAATCAACCCGTATCCGCAAAAAGTCTCTATAACGTGACTTTTGCAAAATCTCGCATTATTTATTGTACGCTCTCCAGAATACGATAAAACTTGCGCCACTGGACTCGTGATATCGCGCTGGTCCTGTGACCCAATTTTTATACAATTCTGAGATAATTGACCAAACCGCCAATTTGTGGGCTCCGTGATTGACTTTTTGGGCAAATTTGTATTCGACTCACCAGAATCCAAAATTGGACATACCGTTGAGTTCGTATTGACATTTAGAGTTGTTTGACCTATAATTTATCCTATTTAGAGACTTTTACCCCTGGTACACTTTTCGGTGCAAAGTGGACCACATGTGGACCCCACTTTGACCCGAAATTACCGTTTTGCCCCTGTGTCCAAATTGGACGAAAGGGTAGTATTTTCTAGCTATCTCGCTGATTCCGAAAATGTTGGTGATGTCTATTTCATCATCTGGAGATGTTTATTCAGAGGCCTTAGTTCCTGATCCCGTGTCCCCGATATTTGGACGCTTACACTATACAGATTGCTTGCCAGACAAGTATACCTTGCCATTGTACTGTGATTTATATTTATATGATGCATGCACATTTTATTTCTACTTATTTTAGTTCATATATTTTAAACTGCTATATAAACTGTGCGTCCATGGAAACTTGGGGGCAACGACGGTGACGTCGTATTCTATTTTTATTATGTATATGCATTTGGACCTACTTTATGAGACCACCCCATTATCATGAGGCATTCTTATGTTTCATTGGCCATTATACTATTCTTACACGAGTGTGAGTCACATATAGGACACAGACTTGCGTATTCGGCTGGCCACTGGTACGTACAGGTCGTGCGACGGATAGGGATAACTGCCGATAGAAACTTTGTATGCTAGTAGACCTGGCAGTTATTTAGAGGTATCATGGTGTCATGGATGTGACATGCTTAGAGCATGAGGTGGGAAGAATAACAAGTAAGGTTTGGGCTCCTTTGCACTTTTCTTGTGTAACCCGTACGCTCCGTCGGAGATGCGCGGTCATGATGACCACTATATATTATATATTATCAGGCGACCTCTGCCGTTCAAAAGACGACATACTTTGTAGGCTCCTGAATCTTCAAGAGAATCATGCCAATCCCATTTTGGCAAGATAGCCCACTTGTTGGAAAGTTGTTCTCAAACTGCATTCACTTAGCAGGATAAGTTTTTGGGTTAAAGTTTATGGACCATTTGGGTTAAAGTTTTCGAAAATAATAATAAACAGGTTGATGGCAAATCGGGCGTGAACATGGAGGTTTGGGTTGAAGTTTTTGGACCATTTTTGGTCAGTTTTTTGGTCATTTTCTGGTCAAATTTTTGACCAATCTAGGGCACGAAAACTCATCCCGCTTGAATAAAAATCCTAGAGGGTTAGGTTGTGAACGTATACGAACAAACCGCTCACAAAAATAATCAAAATTGAGGGAGATATGGTATCGTGAAGAGGGGGTCTCGGGGCTGCGCTGTACGCGCACGCGCGTGAAAACGGTCGGCGGCGGCGGGGGGGGGCGCGGGGCGTCGTCGTCAGGGTGGTTGGCCGGCGGTCGTCGGGGCTGCGGTCGCCGTTGTCGGAACTAGGGTTAGGGTTTTGAGTTATGTATATGCATATATATATATATACATGTATATCGAGAGAGAGAGAGAGAGAGAGAGAGAGAGAGAGAGAGATGGGGAGGGATCGGGTTGCTGTAGTTTAAGGAGGTGGGGGTTTTTGGTTGTTAGGTTTTGAAGCTAGTTTTGTTCATGTTTTAGGATTTGTATTTATCTTTATCTTTATCTTTTTCTTTTTCTTTTTATTTCTTTTCCTTTTCCTTTCTTTTCCTTTTTTTATTTCTTTTGTTTTATTAACATTATTATTATTTATTATTATTATTATTATTACTATCCTTATTATTATTCTTATTATTATTATCACTAACATTATTATTATTACTATTACCAATATTATTATTGCTATTATTATTATTATTATTAATATTATTACTAACTAACTATATATATATATATATATATATATATATATATATATATATATATATATATATATATATATTAACATATATATATTTACCTTTATAGATGATGTTAAAAATCCCAAAAATAATATTTGTACACAAAATAAATTCTAAAAAATTACTTTATAAAATTTTAATAAAATACTACACCCAAATATTTTATAAAATATTTTATAATTATTAATTAAATATTTATCTAGTTATTTAAATTAAATAATTGTATTATCTAATTAACTAAGTAATTAATTAAATGGTTATCCAACAAAATAGGTTAATAGTAAATAATATGCACTCTATAAAAAAGAAAAATGACTAGCTTGGCACAGAGAATTATGGGCTACTAATTTTAGAAAAGTTGAAATTAGAAAATAGAATTTAATTATATATATAAAATATCTAAATATTTAATAATTAATATATGGTCGTTACACTAATGTCATACTAACACCAAGGGATCGAATTTTTGTGCTACGAAAAGATCCTACAAGTAGTGTCTCCTGTGTAGGCTACTTCCTATGAATGACGATACAGATTTTGGGGCCATCCTATATTATTAATGTCCGAACCATGGTGAAGTATACTAATAAAATTATTGAATTTTAATTAATTTAAATAAGTAATCTAAAATAAATACACGAAATATAAAATACACACAAAATACCTATTTTTAGGTGAGGGGGTTTACACTTGGTTCAAGCGCATCTGCGGCGCCCAAGTGGTTTTGGGAAGGCTTGATGTAAGACGAGCCCACTTTATGCGTGCAGCCAAGCTGGGCGCATGGATCTGTCAACACAATGTTTGCTCCCCGACTTGGTTCAAGCGCATCTGCGGTGTCCAGGTGGCTTTTTGGAAGGCTTGCAGGGTTAACCCACATCCGGCGCATTAGTGCATGGGTCAGCCCTATACAGTTTTCCATCAACAGCTCGTGTGACAATAATCGGTGCATGCTTTTTGTGGACTGTCTGCGTAGCCCCTCGAGCGCACATGGCTTGAGTTGGTTTGGAATTCTTCGTACTATCGTTCACAGGCGCATAGTATTGAGAATCCATGTTGGTGCCGTAGGAGATCCTGTGGAGGCCAGACTTTTTCCTTTTGGCCCTGATGCTTGCAGAAGGCTTCATGCGCCCATGATATGATGTAGAGCGTCTTCTCTTCTATGCATCTGGCTGTGGACACACCTCTTGAGAGTCAGCATCATTCTTCTCAAGAGTGGCTTCGGAGGCAGAGAGAGAATATGCGTCAACCTCGTACAGATGCACGATGACAGAGGTTGGCAACGCATCGGTCGCAGACTGTAGGTGCGGCACAGTGGCCTTGGCGACCCAAGTCTTGCGAGGTATTGCGGGCCTCGATGCGGAGCTTGGCTTGTCTAGTATATCCTCGAATGCATGTTGGTCGAAGTGAACCATCAGCATTCTCTAGGTTGAACCTAGTTTGTTTTTGTTGGACTGTGTCACCAACTTCTCATTGGAGAAGAAGTTCTTCCCCAGGAGAGTTTTCATTTTTGTCGACATCGCAAAAAATATGAAAAAAGTTGAACAAACTTTTTATATTTATTGGAATAGAACAAAAAATACAAAGGAGCTCTAATGCATAGAGGCTGAGTACAAATAAATCTGGGGATGCGTGACTGTGGGGATCACGTCTGCGGTTGACTTCTTTACTCCATTGTCGATCCGACGAAAGAGAATGGCGAGGCCTTCGGGGTCGTGAGTATGCGACTCAGTTAATGTCCTTTTTTTATTGTCTCTAGTTTTTTTACTATTCTTCTCTCCGTCTTTCTGTGTGGGAGACGCCCACTATTTATAGCCTTCAAAGGGCCATGCGTGTGCATGCATTTTTTATGTTACCGCATGTTATCTTTAAAAAAGGCTGTTGCACTGTGGCTGCCACGTGGCAACTTGAGATATAGGTTGATAATATCCATAATTCGTGCAACATGTGTCATACGCTGATTGCCTAAGGATCTTGTAAGTTAATAACAAAAAATTTTGGTTGCGAGGGGCTACATAAAAACTCCAACACATGGGAATATTGTCGCATGGGACCTTCATTGTGCTGATGTTGGCGCATGATGCTCCAAAGTAGTCTATCAGTTGATTGGTGCATGACTGCATTTGGCGCAAGTCTGTCTTTAGCGCATGGCTTTGGCTGCCCTCAACGCATAATTTTTTATTTTATTTGGTGCATGTCTGCCTTTAGTACATAGCCTACATTGGGCACATGACTGCGTTTGGCGCATGGCCTTGACTGTATTTGGCACATGGTGTAAATTATTTCATGCTTCTACAGTTGCCTCAAAGTAAAACTAAACAATTTAATGATAAAGCAGTATCCAAGAGAATCTAAACTAGAGATAGATATCAAGTTCCTTCTCAAAGTAGGTACAAAAAGGTATTTGCTAGATCCAAAACAACACTAGAGTCTAAAACTAAACAATAAGTGTCAACAACTTCAACCCGTTCTTATTGACCATTCCCCAGAAAAAGTTCTTCTTCAGGATTGGTTGCTCGTCGATGGATGAACCCCTGAATAGAGTTTAATATATGAACAGAAGAATATGAGTCAATCCACAAGAAGTTGGATGGAACATTAACTAGATTAGATTCAAAACATGCAAAAGTAAAATATATATACCTCATTTCTTCTTAGGTTATTCCTTGTACCTAAGCAATTCTTCTTCATATGACCTTGCTTTTTAGAGGAAAAATATTCCATTTCTTCAACCTTGTCTTTCCCATTCTAAGCAGAAACTAACTTCCCATTTGATTTAGATTTTTGGCCCATTGAATATGTGGAACTTTCAAAGTTTTTTTTGCTTTTAGAGTTAATATATAGATAAATTTGCAATTTTAATTTTTCTTTGATGCAATCTTTCTTCCTCAAAAACACACGCAACTATAAGCTCATATAAATCCCATTTTTGATCATGTGTACTGTAATTGACTTTTAAAGGTATCAAAGTTACTAGGAAAAGATGTGACTGCAAAGTGAGCCATTATACCATCCTTAGAGGTAAGCCCCAACTCTTGACTAATTTTGAGATTTCAAGATATATTGCTGAACATTTACTCCACTATCATATATGAATGAAATTAACTGGACAAAGTTGCTATATTGGCGAGCTATAATAGACCCCTCAAACTGTTTCTTGATGACTTCTATCAGTTCCTTAGCAGATTCCATAGAAGGAATGCCACCCCTTATGGTCTCATAAGTTGATGCTTGAATGATTAACATGGTCAACTTATTACCATTCTCCCACCTAAATATGCATCTTTTGCTAAGTCATTAGGGAAGCAAAGGAAGCTTTTATAATGTGTATGTTAGGTTTTCAAAACTATTCTTAATTTATAAGGGAAGCAATAAATTTTATTTTTAAAAATTGTAATAAATTGAGGGTAGTTATGATAATTCATCTTGAAAATTTGGAATCATTGTAAGAGTCTCCACGACAATTGCAATTCCATTCTCTAGATTCTTCAGCAGGAATGATATATTTCTCCTAGGCAAGAACAAAATCATAATCCAAACAACCTAGCACTATTTCCAGTTCCATCTTCCAAGAAGAATAATTAGAGCCTTTAAGTAGCTTAATCCCAGTCAAATGCTTCCAAATAAGTGCCTCGTCCATATCTGTAAACTAAAAAAGAAGGATAATATGTGTAACATAAAGCACAAAATCAAAGTCGATAAGACCTTTTATTATTTTGTTGCATAAGGTCCGATGATTATTCAGACTAACTCTATGAAATAGAACGTAACGAAGGTGGATAGACTTTGGCTTGAGTATTTGAACTTACTTGTTTGAGGAATGCTAGAAGTTGACTATGGATTGATTGATCGGTAACATTGAAGTTAGATGATTTGGCTAGACGAACTATGATCACGGCATGAACGGTTATAAGATGAACATGACTTGGTGAGTTAATATATAACTTGGATGAAACAAAAAGTAACGATAAGGTGTCTTGTTATTTCGAAGATAACCATAACGTTTGACGTTCTTGTCTTGTGCGAACGCAACTCTATGCTTGCATATGCGCCACGTCCGGATTAGGACATTTATCCCGCGAGAGCGTTGGCGTGGTGATTTCACGTCCAGCGGGAATAATTGAACTTGTAGGAGATCAGGACGTAACATAGCATGGGACAAAATAGTGAATCATCTAACATATAGCCCTAGAATCAGAGATGTTGAATGTTTCGTATTTGGTGACCAATGTCACGTACAATACTAACCACTATGAATTAGTCTGAATATTCAGGACACTTCCTCACCTTTGGGTACAGGGTTATCCTATTCCTAACACACATGGTTCCCATTTAACACCTTAAGAAAAATTTAACATCTCTTTGGGCTTGCTAGTAAACTTTAAAGGTTTCAGTGTAACTTGTAACCTTAAGCGATTTGATTCTTAAACTCAATTACCATGGTCACAATAAAATATTCACCTTTGGGTCGACAACAATCTTATATCAATCATGATTCTTCGAGTGACTACTTCACGGTCTTCCTTAAAACCCTGTTAGACAGACCTTGAGTAATACTACTACTAATCAACATATGATTAGTCAATTCTGTCTGAATTATCTTAAGGTGAGATATTATAGCCCCATAAGAACAACCAATATATGGGACCAACATCTCAAATTTATCATAACAAAATTATGTCAAGTTACCAAAAAAATGATGTCCATGTATAGGTTCAAATTTTAGGTAATTCTTTGTCACTACATTATTTTGAATCAAGAGAAACAACAAATACAATTGCTAAAATATGGTTATCATTACTTCATTATATGATTATAACATTACCAAGATCATAATTGTGAATGTTAGAAATCTTTGATTGCAACATATATCAATAATAGGGTCACCATTTATGAACCTTAGCCATGTAAAGAGAAATAAAATATATTAACCATCAATCTGATTTGATTATATTATGTTGGAAATAGTAAAATCCTAGCTCTGCCCGTTATTTAAAAATGTATACTCAAATTTGGGATCTATAACCTTTGTATGCCAGTAATCATATCAGCATATAATATAAATTATGATTAAACTACATACTTTATCTACTGAATCTATTTCTTTATCTGAAATATGACATGACCAGTAAACAACAACCACTATAGAAGGATGGGTGGGATAACAACTAATGATAGAGAGGGGAACTATTTCCCTCTTTATAGATATGGACCCATGTCTTACAGTTGAGGATTCCCTTCCCATCATGGAATAATCATCCTATAGGGAGTAAGCACTATCCATAGGTATCACCAATAACCCACTTTGACTCATTCCATATTAAGACTGGACACAAAAGTCCAACTTATCTCCACTTAACCAATGTATTACTTGAACTGGGTTTTATTCAAATAAGTCCAGTATGTGTTTGTCAGTATGGAAATAATCCAATATAAATATTTAAAAATTTGTGATCAGATATTATTTTATATTTTGACTTTCCAGATAAAGAAAACAACAATTACGCTACCAAGACACAATCATATTTTGACTTTCCTCAATGATAAAAGCATCAAGAGAAAGAAAATGAAATCAAGCTCCTAGGTTAATAAGAAAACAATATATGTGATGGGCACCAGATTTGACTAAGACGTGGCACGAGACAGAGACGAGCTCGAGTTTTGGACTAGCTAGCTTCAAAAATCTAAAAAATATATTTTTGTTGAGGAGTTTAGATTTATTTATCTTTATTAGAAGAAACACAAAATGAATGAGAATAAAATTCACTATTAAACTTTGGTGTGAAACCTATGAGTTAAGTGAATTTTCTTCTCTTCTATTAGTTGAGTGGATTTTCTTCTCTTCTATTATACTAAATTCTTGCTGATGTTTTCGTCGAAGGATCCGTTACCCTGCTTGGAGAAACACTCAAACAGTCTTCCTCGACTACCGACTCTCCGAAGATGAGAAATCGATGACGACAATGAATCGACTTCTACGAACCCAAGTCAAATTCGGATTGAGTATGATGTTCGCAAGTGGCGCATACGGTATTCTTCGGCAAGGAGTTGTGCACCATATCCAAATAAGTCCAAGTACGTGCTGAAGACCTATTCTTCGTATACGAAGTTTGCACCTTTCTCGAAGGCTTGCGACAAAATCGTATTCTTCCGGATAAGTCATGCAAGTTATTTTCAAAACCAATAACAATAACTTGGTCTCCTTTCCACCATTTTCTATTTGATCATTACAAAGAAATTGCTCACTAGTTAAATCCCCTACAAATCGTAATTTTAAAATTTGATTAGCTGAACTTAAGTCTCTGTCTCGCGTCAAATTTGGTATCAGAGATTAGGTTTAGGATTGTTTATGCATTTACGCAGCGAAAGAATTTTAAGTTCGAACATGGAAAATAGTGATATGTTTGATAAATTATCTTCATTGATTTTAGACTCTAAAAAAGAAATACTAGTTGAACTTAATCCTATGTTCAATGCACTTGGTGTTAGGAAAGAGACTTTAAATGCTAGAGTCAACCAAATGGAAGCAATTTATGCCCTTGAACAATCCCATCGAACAATCGTGCGAGATCCATCTCATTCAGGAGTGACAACAATAGTCCATGGACCAAATACATATACAACACAACATGCTAGGGAGAGTCCTAGAAATGTCATACACCCCACCAAAAGGCATAACTCTGTTAATCCTGCTCCACCTAGGAGAGAGAAACTTAGTGCTAGGATTCCCTATGATATCCATGTCGATTCTGACGAGGAATATTGTCCAAGAGACCAGACTTATAGATTTTGAGGTAATGACATCACTAAGAAAGGAAAGGTAGAGACCCCATCCTTTGATGGTCGCCATAATCCTAAGGCCTTTAGCGATTGGTTGTCTAACATAGATGACTATTTTAAGTGGGTATGACATGTGTGATGAGAGATGCTTCCGATTTGCCAAAATAAAATTGACTGGTTCTGCTAAAAATATTGGTCTTTAATAAGGACAAAGAACGCTTAGGCAGAGTCCCTATAGGACTTGGATCAAGATGAAAGTCATTTGCAAAAAATACCTCCCACGATCCTACAGAGACCATCTTATGAACCAAATGGCCATATTTTGTCAGGGTAAGCTATCAATATATGACTATATGACTAGGTTTGATGAATTAATGTCTTGTTATGAGATCATTGAGGACTACCGAGTCATGCTCTCACGATTTTGATCTGACTTGAGATCTGAATTTAGACGTAAAATTGGACCTTTGAAGACGACTACTGTAGAAAGATGCCTACCAAATAGTGCTCAAATTTAAGCAACATCAAAAGGTCTTCAACTACAATAAATCTTACCAACAAAAGGACCAACCTAAACGACAGTACGAACAACCTATTAAGCTACGTACGACTGTCAATTAGGAAAGGGGGAAAACCTCCATGGTTGAGGGTAAGGGACCAAAGTGCTATCAAGGTATTGGACACTTTTCTCATCAGTGTCCATCTAGGAACATGCACTTGTGTAGGGAGTCAAATGACTCGAGGGATAACTCCGGGTTGAACTTGAAGAAGACTCCCATATAGTTAAGGAAGGAGCTAGTGACTGTGAACTTGATTTAACCTCCTTAACTATACCCTTACATATGGTTAGATGCATGCTCGCTACATCTGCAGGTGGGGTAGGCTGAAAACACACTCATATTTTCCACACCTTCATCAAAATTAATAATAAATTTTGTAAGTTGATGATTGATGGAGGGAGTTACATTAACGATATTGCCAAGATTGCCTTAGAGAATATAGGACTTAAGGCCGAGAAACACCCTGAGCCCTATAGTGTTACCTGGGCTGATAAGACTGCACATTGTTACTCAAAGATGCCTGGTTCCCATACACTTTTTTTCCTCTTATGAAGATAGCATATGGTGTGATGTCCTTCCTATGGACGTTGTGCATATTTTATTGGGGAGACCGTGGCTTTATGACCTAGACATTACTAATTTGGAAAGAGAAACACGTATATGTTCACTCATAAAAATAAAAAAGGTTGTGTTATATCCATCTAAACCCAAAGAATTTCCAATTGGGCCTAAACCCGAATCGGGAATGTCTAAAGCGAGCAAGAGAGCGATTCACATTGTAAACAAGAGAGAGTTTATCCATGAGAGCAAGGAAGAGGGACTTGTGTATGCTATTGTCGCTACTAGTCTTGCACTTACTAATGATATTGTAGACCATTCTCCCGAGATTCGTCAGGTCTTAGTTGATTATAGTGATATTATGCCAAAAGATCTATCTGAAGAACTTCCTTTTTTGAGAGACATCCAACATACCATAAACTTAGTGCCAGGGTCCACCTTACCCAACTTACCTAATTATAGAATGAACCCCACAGAAAACACAAAGCTTAGGTGCCAATTGGACGAGTTGTTACGGAAGGGCTTTATTCATGAAAGCTTGAGTCCTTGTATTGTTCCTGCACTCACACCCAAAGAAAGACGATAGTTGGAGGTTGAGCATTGATATTCATGCCAACAATAAGATAACCGTCAAGTATAGGTTCCCCATTCCTCGGCTTGATGACCTTTTTGATATGATGTCAGGCGCTAGTATCTTTTTCAAGATAGAACGATATAGTGGTTATAACAAAATTTGCCTTTGCGAATGTGACGGGTGGAAGACTGCATTTAAGATTAAGGATGTGTTATATGAGTGGATGGTCATGCCATTTGGGTTGTCCAATGCCCCTAGCACATTTATGAGGGTTATGTCACATATTTTGTGACCCTTTTTAGGATTCTTCGTGGTCGTCTACTTTGACGATATTCTCGTGTTTAGTCGAACCCAAGAGGAACATTTATTTCATTTGGCACAAGTTTTTGATATGCTCCGGAAGGAGAAGTTATTTGTCTACTTGAAAAAATGTTCCTTTATGACCTCATATGTCCAATTCTTAGGGTTTGACGTGTGTAGTGAGGGTGTTTCAGCGGACCCTATCAAGGTTAAGGCCATTTGGGACTGGTCTGCTCCTACGACTATACATGAGGCCAGGAGCTTTCACGGACTGGCCACATTTTATAGGAGATTTGTCAAGGAATTTAGTACTATTATGGCTCACATTACCAATTGCCTTAAGAAAGGGGAGTTTGTATGGACTAAAGCTACTGAAAGAGCATTTGCATAAATAAAAGAGAAGTTGACCTCTGCTCCGGTCCTTCGTCTTCCTGATTTCTCAAAAGTCTTTGAAGTAGCTTGTGATGCTTCAGGCATAGGAATATGTGGTGTTGAGATAAGAGGTCCATCCAATTACTTACTTTAGCCACAAGTTGAATAAGGCTAAACAACACTACTCAAACTATGATCGAGAGTTTTATGCTGTCATACATAGTTTACGATATTGGCGTCACTATCTGCTCCCAACAGACTTTATCTTATTTTTGGACCATCAAGCCCTACGCTATTGAGTTCTCAAAAGAAGGTAGGACCTCGATATGCTAATTGTAGGTGAAATTTATTCAAGAGTACACCTTTGCTCTCAAGCACTATGTAGGTGTTGAGAACAAACTCGCTGATACATTGAGTAAGAAATTGTATACATTACGGTCAATGGATACTCAAATCATTGGATTTGACCATATCTTTGATGAGTATCCTACTTATCGAGACTTTATTAAAATCTATGCTAAATTTTGTAGAGATCCCTCTACTTCCATTGATAGTTTCACTATAGTCGATGGTTTCTTGTTTATGGGCAAGCAGTTATGCATTCCCTCTACTTCCCTCAGAGACTTCTTGACTTGGTAAATGCATGTTGGTGGCACTGCGGGACATTTTGGATGAATAAGACCATTATTTTGGTTGAGGATAGATTTTATTAGCCGAATCTTAAGCGCGATATCGCTAGAGTAGTATTACATTGTCGTACTTGTCAGATGCCGAAGGATAGGAAGAACAACACGGGCTTGTATACTCCTTTACCTATTCCTTTCATCCAATGGCAGGACATTAGCATGGACTTTGTATTAGGTTTCTACGTACCTTACGAAAGCATGATTGCATTTTTGTTGTAGTGGACCATTTTTCTATATGGCACATTTTATCTCCTGTAGTAAAACGAGTGATGCGTCACATATAGTGATCTTATTCATTAGGGATTGTTGGAGGTTACATAGGTTGCCTAAGATTATCTTTTTGATAGGGACGTTAGATTCATGAGCTATTTTTTGGAAGATACTTTAGAACAAGCTCAATACGATACTTCAGTTCTTAACTGCTTACCACCCGCAGACAAATGGTCACACTAAAGTGGTCAATAGGAGTCTAGGCAATTTGTTGAGGTGTTTCATTGGTGACCAAATATCTACTTGGGACCTTATATTACCTATGGCGGAGTTTGCTATAATAGTTCGGTCAATAAGTCTACGAGATTGAGTCCATTTGACGCTGTCAATAGAAAACATATAGATCTTCTACCCATACCCCTAGGATCCTAGTCTAGCGTGTCTACCGAGACTTTTACACAACATATCCATGATCTACATATTGAGATTCATAGAAGATTAGCTGTAAGCAATAATTTGTATAAATTGGAAACTGATGGTCATAGGAGATTGCAAGAATTTGCTATGGGTGATGAGGTACTTGTGCTAGTAAGACCGAAGAGGTTCCCACATTGAACTATGAAGAAGTTGCATGCCAAACGGACAGGTCCTTATCGAGTTCAGCGGAGGATTTATTCGAATGCATATGAGTTGGACATTTCACAGGATATGGGAACCAGTCCCGTGTTCAATATGGAGGACCTAACATTGTTTTATGAGCCTATGGCATATTCTTTCTATGATTCTAATCTTAAAGGTTCTCCATGTTTACCATCGACAAGTAGACATTCTGATATCATGTCTGGACTAGTAACACCGCCCCCACCACCGTCACCACATTGGAGGCACACGAGACTTGAGATTGAGGATGTTATTGATGACGTTGTAGTCTCCACTATAGACAGAGGCTAGCTACCAACGCTTTTTAGTGTGTTGGCGTGGACGACCAGAGTCTGATTGTTCGTGGCTAACTATAGATAAGCTCCAGAAGCTAGACCCAGATGTATTGACAGAGTATCTTCACCGTCATTCACCAGCTGGTGAATCTCCTAAGTAGGGGAGAGTTGATGTGTGTCACGCCCCGATTCTGTGGAATCAATAGTCGTCCCCGGGACGTGACCGTCGTGCGGGCCTAGGTTGCGTACCGCACAAGGCTTTAGTAATTTTGTTTCGCATAGCGAGCACATATTCAGAGTATACAGATAAATTAAAACACAGATTAAAATATGAAAAAGTTCTCTTTTATTGATAATATGAACATCTATTACAAACTCCTTGAACTGAGTCATAAGGTTGCCTCTATGGGCTTACAAAAGTGTTGACACAAAATGAGATAGCAGTCATGTACATTACATCCCTTACTAAACTCAAAATATTAGACCTCCGGCTAGAATGACGACCTTTCTACGAAGCTGCATATTTGCTTGGGTTGTTAGCTTCTATCTTCAAAATACTTCAAAAGGTGACACGGGTCAAGACGTGCCTACAGCTGGACTGGATTGGGGGATTGACTTCTGCTCCTCGCTTGATTCTCCTTAGCGCGGGGAACCTGTTTCAACGAGGGTCAGTACATCGAAACGTACTGGTGAAGGCAAGCTAACCCAACTATACCAATCAACACATTGTTTAGATGAAGCATGCATATTTATTTGTGGTCTTGCTATCTTGTCTTAGTTTATTTTACAACAAGCAATAGATATAGAAATCAATGAAATAACCTGCCACCGCTCGGTGACATTTACCTGCCCGTCTGAACTACCTGCGTAATAGTACCATGCCTTCCCTGCCAAGAAGACACAAGTTAGTTGCAACATGTTTAAATATACGAGGGGATCACTGGCACGTTGCCATAATGGACGGGCTGGTCTCAGTACGAAATGTCGTACGACGCATAGTTCAGGACGTCCCAGGACATTCTGTCCTATAGTAGGCGACTATCATGAGTTCCGTCCGGATCGGATCGGATCGGTGCCGGTGCCCCAGCGACCGTCCGCGGGAACTAAGACCTTGTGCACAAGTTGTCTGTGACCAACGCAGTACACTAAGTTAGCATTTGAGGCAAGTAAGGACAATATCAGGCACAGGGCAAATAATAGGGCAAGATCTACTTTTGCATAGTCTTCCCATTCAGTTTATTGCATTCAAGATGAGTTCTATACATGGCACAATTTTAAGGAGAAATATATATTCTAACTTATATTTATGCATATGATGAACATTCCAAACGAACAAGCATGCAATTGACAAGCATGTAGAAGCATGAAAAATACGCGGGATAGCTCTACGCAGCATATTGAGGCAGGGCAGCGTAAAACAGATAACCTCAGAGCCATCAACGTGCAACAGAGCCTTTTCGCTGAGCACAGCATAAAAATTAGGCTCAAAGACCATCCGCGTAATACAGTATGTCCAGGCTGCTTAGGCGTAAAAGAGGTGCTACATCGCCTTTATGGCGTAAAACTCATCCGCTCTTAAATGCAGCATTGAAGTGTATGAGGGACGCTTCGTATTCCCGGAAATGAACCTGACAAGTTATGCAGTGAATCTGTCAAATCGTACAATGAACCTGACGTCTGGACTCCTGACAAAGAGTACTCCACAACTACCCAGGCGATGGCTATAATGATGGCGCGGCACTGTAACCCAGGCTGTCATTTACTGCCCTTCCCTTGGCGTAAACCGCTTTTACGCATACAAAGGGATACGTCGCCTAGTTTTACACAGGCAGATGTGAGCTGTTTACGCTCCGCGAAAGACAAACAGCCTGCCACGTCAAAAGCTGCTATTCGTACAGGGCTCGAGGCACGTCTCAGCATTTAATGCACAAAGCGGTGACAGGTTCTCAAGGCACGTCTCTGCATTTAAGGCACCGAATACCGACAGATGCCCAAGGCACGCCTCTGCATTTAATGCGCAGGATAATGGCGGATCTCTGCATTTAATGCAGGAGATTTGATTAAATATCACCGAACCGTCGTCTAGTGATATTCTCTTTGCGTAAACTTCTCTTACGTATATAAGGGGTTACGCTGCCCAGTTTTACACAGGCAGACGTGAGTTTCTTACGTCCCGCAGAAGACAAACAGCCTGCCCCGTCAGCAATTACTCTTCATACAAGATTCGAGGCGCGTATTTGCATTTAATGTGCAGAATGATGGCAAATCTTAAAGATACGCCTCTGCATTTAATGCGCAGGATGGGGGCAGATCTCGGCATTTAAGGCAAGAGATTTGATTATATCTCCAAGAGCCGTAATTTCTGTCACAATCTGCACCCGAATATTCGGGCACGAGTACGTGGGTACGTCCAGCCTACGCCGCAGTGTCGGCGGTAGTATGCTGTATAGGTCATAATCACAGGTAATTTAGAATCTATCTCATCCACAGTAAAATAAATCGACAAGGAAAAATAACAGGAAATAGGAATACTAAGATTTCATAAGACAAAATATGATATACAAATCCATAGTTTAATACAGAATCCAGAAGATAAATCGGGGACAAACCCGATTACTGTGCTGAAAGAAAATACTAGCTAACTGGCTGCTACTCCTCAAAGGTAGTCTCCTTAGTAGGAACCGGCTCTTCAAAGGTATCACCTGCTACCTCATAGGGGCTATAATAAGTGGGGGCATAGTGCTCATCATCGCCTAAATCAACGGATCCAGTCAGGAAAGGAGCAAAGTACACAATGCACAACAAGATTTAAACTAAATATTTGTGACAGGTAGAAAAGAACTGACTAAGCATCATATTGAGAATATGCATAAATAAGTAATGAAATTAACTTAGAATTAATGCTATTAATAAGGACTATAAGTAAAACATGATTAATTGCTATAAACCAGGAATATGAGTAAAACAGGAATAAAATGAGACAGGAAATGTAACTATAACAAGACAACAAGAACTGCAACACGACGAGAAACTATGTGCGTGAACTTGTGTATTTAGAATACATAGTTGGCATGTAGGGGTTCATAAGGCTAATAAGGCATGCCATAGGCGGCTAGCAGTCAGGAATAACAAGTATAAGGCTGAGGGTACAATCGCGTACCAACAGCTAGCAGTCACGACAGGGGGAAAGGGTAAACTACATGCCTCATAGTATTCTCCTACCCGACACGAAAAGCAAGACATGAAATCCCAAAATCTAACACTACGTGCAATCATCAATGATACTAGTAAAGCAGGGAATTAATTATCATAATATAAAGATTAAACTTGAAGTGCAGGTACTTGCCTGATGTTTGGATCCAATTACAGTTTTGTTCTCGGGGAAATTTCCAGAAATGTGTCCAAATGCTGAAATAAATATTACCATCATGCTCAGAAGATATCAAATAGCAAGTTTCATTGGGTCCTTGGGTCCAATTTGGAGACAAGGGTAAAAACGGCAATTTCGGGTCAAAACAGGGTCCGCATGTGGGCCCGCTTTGCACCAAAAAATGTGTCAGGGTCAAAGGTCTCCAAAATCACCAAACATAGTGTCAACAGGTCAGGAACGATGATACGAACCCAACGGAACTTCCAGAATTGGATTCCGATGAACCGATCACAAAATCGCCCGTCGATCGGGGCCTGTGGGGCCCACGACACGCGATTTCGTCAACATTCTCAGAATCGAACCAAACTTGGGTCACAGGACCAGCGTATCGCTACGAGTTCGATAACGCAAGTTTCGTTTCGATCCGACGTGTGTACAGAAAGTTAAGGCTTAATTCAGAAAAGGCGGATACGGGGCGGTGTCCGCGGATACGCGTTGATCCCGGTGTGCACGCACACCCGAATCGACTTTCGCGAAATCCTACAAGTCCGTATCAACGACGCGCACGTATCTGTGAAGACCGCGCACGACCAAGTCATCCCGTTTGGCGGGGCGTACCCAGTTCCGGGGTGAATCGGGTCGATGTTTTTTCTGTTTTTGGATCGCGGTGTGCGATCACCACAGGACGCGATGCCCCGAGCGGTTTGTCCGGACACCGAGAGGGTCATACAGGCTACGAGTTACAATTTACGGAATTAAAAACGGGGCAGCGAGAAGAAATATATGAGTACCTGAACAGGGCTCAGAATCCGGGATTTTTCGTGTCCGAGTCGTGTCCGACACGCCGACACGATTCTGAGAATTAGGGTTAGGGTTAGGGCAATCTGGCCGGAGATGGCGGCTCGGGCGGCGGAGGAGGCTGAGGCGGCCGGGGATAGCGTCGTCGGGGAGCTGGGGCGCAGGGCGGCGTCGCCGGGGACGGCTCAGGCGGAGCCGACGGGGAGGAGCTGCGGCTCGAGGGGGGTTTGTTGGCCGAAGGGGGGGTTTCTGGGCTATATATAGGCGGAGAGGGGCGGGGTTTAGCCGGAAATGGCGGGGAGAAGGAGGACGTGGCGGAGAAGGCGTCTGCGAGGCGAGGACGTGGGGCTGGCCGCCGGAGGCGGCGGTAAACGCGGGCGCCGGAGCGGCCACGCGGGGGGAAACGGGGTGACCGGGTCAGCGGGTCGGGCGGCTCGCGGGTCGGTTCTGACCGACCCGACCCGACTCGCTAGGCTGTGCGGGCTGGACCGGTTGGCGGGCCGCTGGTCAGGCCCAGTGGGCCGGGCTGAATAAAACGGGCCGGAAAATAAACAGAAAATAATAATAATAATAATAATAATAATAATAATAATAATAATAATAAATCAATTAATTAATTAATAAATAGTTTTAGGTGTTTTAAATTAGGTCCGAGGCCCAATAAATTCCAGAAAAATTATCCTAAGTCTAGTTTTTTATTTTACACCCAAAAATATTATTTTTATAATATTTTAATATTGTTTATTATCAAATAAAAACATTTAATAATTAAAACCCTATTTTTAATTACGGAAAAATTCCCAGAAAATTCCAGAAAACTGTGAAAAATCCCAATTTAAAATTCTTGCAAAATCGGGGGTTTACAATTTTGGCTAAAAACGTCCACATCATCTCGGCTTCTACGCCTGCTCGGCTTCTATGCCCACTCGGCTTCTACGCCTGCTCAGCTTCTATGTCCACTCGGCTTCTATGCCCACTCGGCCTCTACGACCACTCGGCTTCTACGCCTGCTCGACTTCTATGCCCACTCGGCCTCTACGACCACTCAGCCTCTACGCCCACTCGGCTTCTACGCTTACTCGGCTTCTATGCCTACTTGGCTTCTACGCCAGGGTGACAGTCATTTGGCTTCTACGCCAACCTCTTCTACACAAGGGATAACTACCTACGTGGCTTCTACGCCATGATCTTCGCAGCAGTTATACGCGTTTGTCCCTTAGTTGGACACGCGTCACTTGCTCATTGAAAAGATCATTTATACGCAGGCATTGGTTATTTTAAACCGTCGTGTAAAAGGGTGCTGTACTTTCCACTACTCAGTTTCTACGCCGACTGTGTGGTCACTGTCACTAAAAACTCTATAAATAGAGACCTCTATCAACAGATAAAAAGGTCGCGAATTAGAAGGTCAAAGAAACTTGTCAAAAAAAGGAGAGAAAGAGGTCAAGAGAGAGGAATCCAGAGCTCAGGCAAAGAGAAGGGATCGACGACTTTGGCATCGGTCATCCACCCTCTTTAGCAACCTTCGAAGCTGCTTTCTGTCTTCCACGGCACTTCTTCAACATCGTGTGGTCCAAGGGCTAAAGTGTTCGACTGCAGATCAGATACCTATAGCAATATTTACCCAGATTAAATAAATTGTACCTAGACATCCTCGTATAGGATTAAATTGTACAATCTTGTTTGTAAACACCGAAGAAAGGGCGGGTTTTCGTATAAGACCTCGTTTCCCGTATTTTTCTTCCAGTTTTATTATCGAACAACAAGATGGCGACTCTGCTGGGGACGTTTTTCTCTTCTGACGAGGAAGTAATTGCTCAACACGATATGGTATCCGTGGGATCCGTAAAGAAGACATTGGTCGTCCAATTCGACCAGTCTGCCTACGAAGACATGCTTCGAATTGGGGGTAGCTCTCCCTCTCTCTCTGTCCAAGATAACAGGAAGCTGCGTAGGGTCTGGATGCCCAAGACATCCTCTACCGTTCCTGTCGACTCTCCGACCTCTCCGACCAATGAGGTTGTAGCATTGCTTCCTCCGCGCCTTGCGCATAAAATTTAGTCACCTATCTCTGGCAGGGCAGACAAAACTTCTGGCAAGGCCTCAGCGCCAATCCAGAAGTATACTCCGCGCTCTGCACGTAAAATTCAGTCTCCCGTCCCTGGCAGAAAAGACGAAACTTCGGACAATGCCACAGCGCTAGTCCAGAAGCCTACACCACGCTCTGCACATAGAAAACAGTCTCCCGTCCCTGGTGGAATAGACAAACCTTCTGACAATGCCTTAGTGCCAAGTCAGAAGTTCCAAACGTGCTCCGCGCATAAAAATGCATCTGCCTTCCACGGAAAAGCAGATGATCCCTGCAATCTACGCAAGGGAAAGCAAGCGGCCGACTACTCAACTTCTCGGCCTTTACGCCAGCAAGGGAACAATCTGCCCACCCTTCGGATTACGCGAGGAGCTGACGGCCGACTGAGGACATCCTCAGCTTTACGCCAACCAGAGCAGAGCTCCGTATTACGCCAGAAGAAGCCCCTCAGTGTAAAGAAAGCTCAAAGACACCTTCCTCGGGGATTATCCGCCACCTAGATGGCCAACCTGTTGTATACAGGTGGCACAGGAAAACTATGGTTCCCAACATCCGTACGCCCACTGATAAATATGAAGACGAGGGTCATAGACAGGCTTCAGTTCCCCTAACGGTCAAACGCGAAAAGATCTTGTGGGAAGATGCATCAACATCTAATATCGTCATGACGGGGGGGGGCCACATGAAGATTCCATCTTTATTATTCCTCCAACTCGCGACGACCAGCATCCAATAGTCTTCGGTCGCGTGCGGAGCAGCCCGATCATACAGGAAGAATTTCACGAGTCTGAAACTGGCAGAATACAAATCCACAGATATAGCCCGCAAGCTTTAAAAATTATGCAAAGCATGGGTTATGATCTAAAACTGAAACAAGGCCTCAACTATAGAAAAGGCAGACGAACACCGTTGCACGATAATTCTTACCGCCAACAAGCTCGTTTTGGGTTGGGGTATACTGCACCTCTTGCGAAGCCCAAATCCTCAGAATCCAAACTTGTGCAACCAGAGGCGGGTCCTTCTAAATCAGCTTCTGTGGACGGATGCCACGACATGTCTGGGGGTAGCCTACCTCGACGAAACAAGGCGGCATCCAAAGTCGGGGGTAGAATTCCCTCAAGATCCGAAGGTGATGCAACGACGACGACCTTCCAGGAAGACCGTAGAACTCAGGCATCAGGAGCCCAAAGACCAAAAGGGACTTTCTCCTTCAATGACGATGACCTTATTGAAATCTTCAATATGTTAATGGAGGAACGCAAACTTCAGCTTCCCGACATCAGATATCCTGAGAAAACTAGCAGAGTTGATCACCAAAATTATTGTCTCTTTCATCGGTACATTCATCATCCAACAAGGTCGTGCCATGTACTGAAAAGGAGAATCCAGGAGTTGATTGACGCCAATGTCATCACTTTGCATCCGTAAATGAAGCAAAGATCATCGCCAATCAGTCTTTCTAAAAATATGACAATTCGCTCCCTTCAGGAATGTACCTGAGGAAGAGTCCCTGAAGTTTCCCCAATAGATTCTTCAGGACCGTCCTCACTCAAGAAAAATAAATTATTCAGACACAAGTTTATGTCCATATTACCTCTAATATCGGTTGTCATCTCGACTTAACACCCGTACTTAACTCTAAGTACCCCAGTGGTGTTAGGCCCACAAAAACTGCCATGTCCATATTACCTCTGAGCAGATATGCACCTCCATCCCCGATGGAATTGCGTCCCAAAATTTTATCATGTTCATATTACCTCTGAGCAAACTTTCCGAGCTTCTGACTATCGATTATCATGTCCATATTACCTCTGGTATCGGTTGTCATCTCGACTTAACACCCGTACTTAACTCTAAGTACCCCAGTGGTGTTAGGCTCACAAAAACTGCCATGTCCATATTACCTCTGAGCAAATATGCACCTCCATCCCTGATGGAATTATGTCCCAGAAGTTTGTCATGTTCATATTACCTCTGAGCAAACTTTTCGAGCTTCTGACTATCGATTATCATGTCCATATTACCTCTGGTATCGGTTGTCATCTCGACTTAAAACCCGTACTTAACTCTAAGTACCCCAGTGGTGTTAGGCCCACAAAAACTACCATGTCCATATTACCTCTGAGCAGATATGCACCTCCATCCCCGATGGAATTGCGTCCTAGAAGTTTGTCATGTTCATATTACCTCTGAGCAAACTTTTCGAGCTTCTGACTATCGATTATCATGTCCATATTACCTCTGGTATCGGTTGTCATCTCGACTTAACACCCGTACTTAACTCTAAGTACCCCAGTGGTGTTAGGCTCACAAAAACTGCTATATCCATATTACCTCTGAGCAGATATGCACCTCCATCCCTGATGGAATTGTGTCCCAGAAGTTTGTCATGTTCATATTACCTCTGAGCAAACTTTCCGAGCTTCTGACTATCGATTATCATGTCCATATTACCTCTGGTATCGGTTGTCATCTCGACTTAACACCCGTACTTAACTCTAAGTACCCCAGTGGTGTTAGGCCCACAAAAACTGCCATGTCCATATTACCTATGAGCAGATATGCACCTCCATCCCCGATGGAATTGCGTCCTAGAAGTTTGTCATATTTATATTACCTCTGAGCAAACTTTTCGAGCTTCTGACTATCGATTATCATGTCCATATTACCTCTGGTATCGGTTGTCATCTCAACTTAACACCTGTACTTAACTCTAAGTACCCCAGTGGTGTTAGGCCCACAAAAACTGCCATGTCCATATTACCTCTGAGCAGATATGCACCTCCATCCCCGATGGAATTGCGTCCCAGAAGTTTATCATGTTCATATTACCTCTGAACAAACTTTCCGAGCTTCTGACTATCGATTATCATGTCCATATTACCTCTGGTATCGGTTGTCATCTCAACTTAACACCCGTACTTAGTCCTAAGTACGCCAGTGGTGTTAGGCCCATAAAGACTGCCATGTCCATATTACCTCTGGCAGGGCTTATCCCAAACCTATTATTCGCACTCTCGTGCACAACGAATGATAGGTATAAAGAAGAACCCGTGACATGTCCTCAATGCCACAGTGTGATGGAGGTGGTCCCGAATATCACTTTCACTCAAGATGACATACTGTTAAAATATAACAGGCATGATAGGCCCCTCTATCATACTGGGTACGTCGGTTCTATGGAGGTCGATCGGATTCACATAGATCTGGGATCATCAATCAGCATCATTTCTCATAGTCTGCTCAGACCGTTGAGGATTTCTACCAGCGAATTGGCTTACACCACCACTACAATCGTGGGTTTCAACGCCAGAAAAAGTAAGCCGTTGGGAAAGATTTGCCTAAGGATCCAGATCGGCAACCTTAGATCAGTGGCCACATGCTATGTCATTGATTCTGAGGTGTCTTACAACATTCTGCTGGGCAGACCCTGGATCCACGACCACAACATTGTTCCTTCAACTCTACATCAATGCTTCAAATATGTAGATGCCCAAGGAACAATACAGATGGAGTTTGCTGACCTGAACCCATTTAGAGGAGTAGAATCCTACTACTCCGATGCCGTGTTGTACTCTCAAGACTACACGGAGGAGGTAACAGCCGAAGCAGAGAAGGAATCCCACCGGGAGCCAGAAGAACCCTCTGCCGAACAACCGCTCTCAATCAAGGTAAAAGGACGGACTACTCATCCAAAAGCCGTAGAGCCTGTGGCAATCCACCTAAACAAAACCAGGTCAGGGAAAGGGGGTGATCCTCTAGTGATCACTCTGAACCAGAAGCCTCCATCCTTGGTCATCAACCTCCGGCGCAGCAAACAGCCGATGGATGTAAATGCAACCAGGAACGGAGTTTCAGATGATAATAAACATCCTCTTTTCTAGTATATTAATGCCCGAATTCCGAATAAGGAATCCTTTCCCCATGACGATATAGAACCTATAGCACAAAAATTCTTGGGAGCTATAGATTCCTATCATCCGTATATGTGAGAAGTAGCGTCATCATCCAATGTCACCACGACATATGGACCACATGAGGATTCTATCTTCATTGTCCCGCCTACTTGCAGCAGTCAGCGTTCAATAGTCTTCGGCCGCATACGCAATGGACCAACTGTACAAGAGGATTCTCCCGACGACGATGTTGGTAAAATACAGGTTCACCGATACAGCCCGCAAGCTCTGAAGATCATGCAAAGTATGGGTTATGACTTGAAGCTAAAACCAGGTCTCAACTACGGGAAAGGCAGGCGAATGCCGCTGCACGGAGATCCCTACTATCAACGAACCAGTTTCGGGTTAGGGTACACCACCTCCCTTGCAGTTCCGGAGTCGAACAAGGATATCTTCTCCTCTTCTAAAAATGGCTCGGTGCCCTCCGACTCATCTCATGCTCTGGAACGAACATTATCAGTAAATATGGTAGTGACAGATTCCTTCAAAGCAGACGAACAAGAATCTAAACTGTTCAAAAATGACGCTTGGGCTCAGCAAATGGATACACAATGGGAGTTTCGCTTCGAGCAGAGAGAACCTCCCACTGAAGATGAAGTTATCCAGATTGACGTTGGGGATGAACTTTCACCAAAGCCGATATTTATCAGTAACAACCTTTCCGAAGGAGAAAGGAAATAAATTATCCAGCTGATAAAAGAATATATCGACGTCTTTGCATGGAATTATGAAGACATGCCAGGTCTCGATCCAAAGGTGGCTACTCATAAGCTCAATATTTTGCCCGATTCAAAGCCTATGAAGCAGCACCAACGTCGGTTCCGTCCGGATATGATGGACGCCATCGAAGCTGAAGTAAAAAGTTGATAGCCTGCTGCTTCATCCGAGAAGAACAACATCCCGACTGGGTCGCCAATGTTGTCCCAGTTATGAAGAAAAATGGGAAAGTACGTGTCTGCATCGATTACCGAGATCTGAATGCGGCCTGCCCTAAGGATGAGTTTTCTCTTCCCATCACAGCTGTCATGATTGACAATACATGCGGTTTTGAACGTATGTCTTTCATGGACGGATTTTCAGGGTACAATAAAATTAAGATGCATCCTGAGGACGAGAAGCATACTGCCTTCCAGACACCACTGGGGGTATATTGCTATACGGTCATGCCCTTCGGATTGAAGAATGCCGGGGCTACGTACCAACGGGCTATGAGTAACATATTCCATGAGCATTTACGCAAGACAGTGGAGTGTTACGTGGACGATGTAGCTGTCAAAAGCTGCCTCAAGGATAATCACATCCAAGACTTGAAGACAGTATTTGAATTGATGCGCCAACATCAACTCAAAATGAATCCTATAAAGTCCTTTCTGGGGTATCTAGCGGCAAATTTTTGGAATTTGTCATTACCGCCAAAGGCATTCAAGTGGACCCTGATAAAATCAAGGCCATCTTAGAAATGCGACCACCCCGTAATCTGAGAGAACTCAGGGGATTTCAAGGCCGTCTGGCTTATATCCGGAGATTCATATCCAACCTCTCTGGGAAATGTCAGCCCTTTTCTCGTCTCATAAAGAAAGGTGTATCCTTTGTATGGGATGAAGCCTGTCAGCAAGCGTTCGGTGATATCAAATGCTACCTCACTAGTCCGCCAGTTCTGGTGCCTCCCGTCATAGGAAGACCATTCGTGCTGTACGTTCGAGCGATAGATCATTCTCTGGGAGCTCTTCTCGCACAAAAGAACGATGTGGGCCATGAACAGGCTATCTACTACCTCAGCAGGACGATTGTCGGAGCCGAACACCGGTACAACCCAGTGGAGAAAGAATGCTTGGCTCTGATGTTCGCTATCCAGAAAATGTGGCACTATGTCACAGGCTAAACCATTCACATCGTCTTTAGGGTCAATCCTCTTCGAGTACTGATGAACAAGCCAAGCATTCTTAATTCCCGACTTGCAACTTGGGCAATGTTATTAACACCATATAACATGGTGTACGTCCCAAGTCCGTCAAAGGCCAAGCATTGGCTGATTTCCTTGCTGCTCATCTGATCTCGGAGGCCTCCAAACTGTATGAGGACATTCCCGACGAAGTTGCAGAGTGTAATTTCACGATGGAGGGTAATGCATGGCAACTATTCTTCGACGGTGCCTCCAGGACTGGTCCCCGGGGAAACATGGTTTCGGGAGTAGGAATTGTTCTGGTTACTCCGGATAAGCTCGTCATCTATCGAGCGTATTCTCTCAGCGAGCCCTGTTCTAACAATGTGACAGAATATAACGCCCTACTAATCGGGCTCCAGGTCGCTAAAGAGTTAGGCGTCGAATCTCTGGAAGCTTTCGGTGACTCCCTGCTGATCGTCAATCAAGTCAGAGGAATATATGAAGTCCAGAATCCGGACCTCATCCCTTATCACCAAGCAACGGTCGAGATAGCCATGACATTCAAAGGATTCTTCCTAGAGCATGTACCTCGATCTCAGAATCTAGAAGCTGTTGCCCTAGCCAGTCTGGCTGCAGATTTGGCTATTCCTATAAGAAGGCAGAATTCGGTAATCCTTCTTAGCAGAGATTTGTTCTGTATGAAAAACAACTTTCACATAGAATGCAGCTACGCTGTGGACACAGATCTTCCCAGGAGGGACTGGAGAAGTCCCTTTATAGATTTCAGTCCCTTTATAGATTTTGTGGCATACGGAATCTTGCCGGAAGACCCTAAAGAAGCAGTATCCGTCAAAAGACGATCATTACGCTTCTATTTTGAGGCATCCTCATAATATCTATATCGCCGGACCTACGACGGACTACTATTGAGGTGTCTCTCGGATGATGAGGCACAGAGGATCATCCGTGAAGCTCACAACGGCGTATGCGGAGCGCACCAACCCGGTCCTAAGCTACAGGATCGCATCAGGAGAATGGGTTATTACTGGCCTACTATGATCACAGATGCAATAAAGTATGCGAGAAAATGCAGGGCCTGTCAGGTACATGCAGACTTCATCCATCAACCGCCTAAACATCTACATCCTACGGTTGCATCCTGGCCTTTCGAAGCATGGGGTATGGATATCATTGGTCCTATTCACCCATCTTCTTCCAGAGGTCACCGGTTCATACTGGCCATCACGGATTATTTTTCCAAATGGGCAGAGGCGATCCCTCTTGCTGAGGTGAAGGCATCTAATATGATCAGCTTCATCAAGCATCATGTTATTTATCGCTTTGGGATACCCCGAAGGATAATCTATGACAACGGACCTCAGTTCATCAGCCAAGCGTTTCATCGATTTTGCGATAAAAATCGAATACAAAATATGGCCTCTATGGCATATAATCCTGCTGCTAATGGTTTGGTGGAAGCATTCAACAAAACCATTATCAAGCACATGAAAAAGTTCGTCTCCACGAATAAGAGGGATTGGAATGAGAAGCTGGGAGAATGTCTCTGGGCATGCCGCACAACGGTACGAGCACCAACAGGTTGTACCCCATTCTCACTGGTCTACGGGAGGGAAGCAGTTCTCCCCGTCGAAATCCAGATTCTGTCACTCAGGATAGCCGTGGCTAATGAGCTGACTCAAGAAAAGAACGACCTTTTAAGGCTTCAAATGCTAGAAGGATTAGACGAGAAACGCCTCCAAGCTCAACATCGCATCGCGTTCTACCAAGCACGCATTTTGTAAACTCCCTTGACCAGATTTCAGTAATTTAGGATTATTTTTAGCTAATTAGAATTATTATAA